>JANTQA010000022.1:90000-92299 GCA_027625915.1 Anaeramoeba flamelloides | reverse complement strand
CCCAACCCAACCCAACCCACCCCAACCCAACCCAACCAAACCCAACCTGCATCCCAACCCAACCTAACCCAACCCACCCCAACCCACCCCAACCCACCCCACCCAACCCAACCCCAACCCACCCCCACCTACCCTGGCCCCCAACCCAACCTACCCCAACCTACCCTACCCTACCCCCAACCCCACCCCACCTACCCCCACCCTAACCCTACCCCAACCCTACCACCTAACCTAACCCCAACTCCAAATCCCAACCTTACCCACCCCAACTCCTACCCAACCCAACCCAACCCACCCCAACCCCAACCCCAACCCAACCCACCTAACCTACCACCCCACCCCAACCCACCCAACCCAAATCCCCCAACCCAACCCAACCCAACCCAACCCAACCCAACTCCAACCCAACCCAACCTAACCCAACCCAACCCAACCCAACCCAACCCAACCCAACCTAACCAACCCAACCAACTCACCCCAACCACACTAAACACCACCACAATCCTAACCACCACCTAACCAACCCACCAACCTAACCAACCAAATCCCAACCCTACAACCTAACCAATCCCAACCCAACCCAACCCACTCCAACCCAACCCAACCAACCAACCAAACCCAACCAACCAACCAACCAACCAACCAACCAACCAACCAACCAACCAACCAACCAACCAACCAACCAACCAACCAACCCCTCACTCCAATTCCCAACCCAACCCACCCAACCTATCCCAACCCAATCCCAACCCACCCAATAACACCAAACCCATCTCTAACCAACCAACCAACCAAACCCAACCCAACCCAACAACCAACCCAACCAACCAAACCAACCAACCCAACCTAAACCAACCAACCCAACAACCCAACCCCACCCAACCCAACCCACCCACCCTAACCAACCACCACCCACCCACCCAACCCAACCAACCACTACCAACCCAACCAACCCCTACCCAACCCAATTCCACCCCAACCCAACCCACCCTACCCAACCCACCCACCCAACCCACCCAGTACCCCAACCCAACCTTAACCTAACCTAACCAATCCCTACCCAACCCAACCCTACCCCAAACCAACCCAATCCCACTCCCACCAAATCCCAACCCACCCCAACCAACTCCAACCAACAACCTAACCCAACCCAACCACAACTCCAACCCAACCCAACCCAACCCAACCCACCTAACCCAACCCAACCCAACCTAACCAACCAACCCAACCCAACCCAACCTCAACCCAACCTACCAAACCTTACCAACCCCAACCAACCAACCTAACCCAACCCAACCCAACCCAACCCAACCTAACCAACCAACAACCAACCTAACCCAACCAACCCAACCCAACCCAACCAACCTAACCAACCCAACCCAAATCCAACCAACCCAACCCAACCACCCCACCTTACCCAACCCAACCAACCCAACCCAACCCAACCCAACCCAACCACCCAACCCAACCAACCCAACCCAACCCAACCCAACCCAACCCACCCAACCCAACCCAACCAAACCAACCCAACCAACCCACCCAACCAACCAACCAACCAACCCAACCCAAACCAACCAACCCAACCAACCCAACCAACCAACCCAACCAACCAACCAACCCAACCTACCCAACCCACCAACCAACCCAACAACCCCCCCACCCAACCCACCCAACCAACCCACCACCAACCCAACCCAACCCACCACACCCAAACCCAACCAACCCACACCCACCAACCCAACCCAACCAACCAACCAACCAACCCAACCCAACCCAACACAACCAACAACACCAACTAACCAACCTAACCTACCCAACCACCAACACCACCCAACAACCAACACAACAACCAACAACCAACCAACCCAACCCAACCACCAACAACCAACCAAACAACCCAACCCAACCAACCCAACAAAAACCAACCAACCAACCCAACCCAACCAACCAACCCAACACCAACCAACCACCCTAACCCAACCAACCTAACCAACCCAACCCCAACCTAAAAACCAAACCAACACCAACCAAACAACCAACAACAACAACCCTACAACCAACATAAACACACTAACCAACCAACCCACAAACAAAAAACCCACAACACAAACCAACCAACCAACCAACCAACCAACCAACCAACCAACCAACCAACCAACCAACCAACCAACCAACACCAACCAACCAACCAACCAACCAACCAACCAACCAACCAACCAACCCAACCAACCAACCAACCAACCAACCAACCAACCAACCAACCAACCCAACCAGCCCAACCCAACCTAACCTAACCCAA
>JANTQA010000022.1:0-85000 GCA_027625915.1 Anaeramoeba flamelloides | reverse complement strand
AAGTGGTTAATAGGTTTAATTTTAAATTTTTCTAAGTGTTTAGTATAGTTTATGATCAGATTGAATTTTTCAACTTTTGAGAGTTTTGTCGACAATCTTAGAACACATATGATAATGATCTTCATCTCTCTCATTCGGACATTGCTCAATATTTCAAAACTAATTTTGAGTATTGTGATGAACAAGATAAAATAAGGTACAATTTCCCGACCTAACGTATCAACTACTTTGCCAAACATTTAACTTCTGTGCCAGGACGAGAGCTCTTTCACTGAGTATCAACCTAACCTATCTTCTGTGCCCCAGACCTTTCACTTCTGTTCCAGGACGACGACGTTTCGTGCACAGCGTATCTCAAAAGGAACGGTGCAATGTAGCAAGGAAGGTATTTTAGCAAGCTTATTTCAAGAATCAACACATATGAACTATGTACTGTGATCTTCTCTATAAATTTCTTCCATTATTGATCATTCAATCGTTTAATAGTAGCAACAAACAAAAAAAAACCAATGAAACAAACAACCAATTAAACATTAAAATTCAATTTAACATTAAAATTAACATATACATTAACATTAACATTAATCTACCTTGTTTTCAATTAACATTATTAAATTTAAAATTAATCTATAAACAGTAACATTAACAATTAACATTAACATCAAATTTTGTCTTTGATATCTATATTTCATGTTTATTGTATATATATATATATATATATATATATATAGAGAGAGAGAGAGAGAGAGAGAGATAGATATATATAGCGATTATGGATCTATTATTTTCCATATGTCAAAAAACTAAAAAATTTACCTACCTATCAACTTGTGTGCCAAACTTATCACTTCTGTGCCAGGACGACGTTTCTTGTACAGCATCAAAAGGATGGTTGTTTAAGCAAGCTTCTGTGCCAGACAACTCACTGCTGTTCCAGGACGAGTAGTTCTTGCACTGAGTATCAATGTGAAGGTACTTCTGTGTAAAGCCTTTCACTTCTGTGCCAGGACGAGGATTTCTTGCGAACTGTATCTCAAAAGGATCGGTGTGTTTTAGCAAGATGTTTTGGCAAGCTATTTCCAAAAATCAACTGATTTAACTATTACAGCTGTTCCAACCCTACTGTGAAAATTTATAAGACACAGAAATTGATTTTCTATTATTAAATTTTGTCATGTATAACAAACTGTAAAATGGATCTGAAAGTTTATTATCAACCATAAAAATTTTTATTAGAAGAAAAAAATTTATATTATCCAATTTTTGGTTTTTTGAAAATGGCAAATAAATTGTAAAAAAAAGTATATTAATAAGGATCTTGAATTTCTAAAATTGGGAGTATTTCGGTTTTAAACAATTTAAAAGCAAGGATCGAAAAATACTTTCATGTTTCTGTGATTTCTTTTCTTATGAAATTCCAATTTTTTTCTTTCTTTAAGATTAAAAACAATTTTTTTCATATGATATGATAGAAATTGAATTTTCTATTTCATAAATGGAAATTTTATAATATACAAAGGATCTGTATATCTTATAATTTTTTACGGTATGGTTGGAACAGCTGTAGTAACAATCTCGATGAAGAGAAACACATACACACACATATTATTAATTATATAAAGTTAATAATAATAATATTAATAATAATAATAATAATAATCATAATAATAATCATAAAGATCTCAACTATGATTAATAATTTAAAAAATTTATTAATAATCATAAGAAGAAGAAGAAGATAAACAAACAAGATTATTTATATATTTTTTGGACAATAATCATTCATCGTTCATGCAATCATTAATAAAAACAAAAACAATTCACAGAGTCAAATTTACATAAATTCACACCAATATTATTGTCACTTAAAAAAAATAATAATTCACAACTACCAATTCATTAACAATTCACAATAATTCACTGATATCAATTCAGAAAATCACACCATTACTTCACAAGGATTAACAATAATTCACATCAACCATTATTCAGAAAAGCCAAATTCATACACTATATATCCAATTCACATGATCAATCAATCAATCAATGAAACAAATCGATACAAACATAAATAATCCACATAAGACACAGTGATTCACAATACAGTGATGATCTTTATAATAGACCTACCCTAGACATTGGAAATTGGCTCTGAGTGGATCTTACTGTTACTTTACAACTACGACATATATACAAATAATTTTCGACGAATATAAAAGATGTAAAAAATCTTTCATTATGATCATGAGAATAATGATGAGAATGATGATGATGATGATGATGATGATTTTTCACAAATATAATTTCATTTTTCTCATTATTATTTTGAGAAATATCCTAAAATTCATTCTCATTAAAATAAAAAAGAATAAAAAAATTATTTATGAATATATTATTTTTAATGTTTGATAGGATGTGGTTTACATTTTTCCAAAATTGGAAAAATCTTTTTGAGAAATTGTAAAACATTAGAAAAAAATAAACATCAGCAAAAATGATTGAAAAAAATTTTTTGAGTTGTTTGTGGATTCTGTGATTTCTGTAATTTCGTTAATTTTTGAAATTTGGGTTTTGGGTTTTTGAGATTTCTATGATTTTTGAGATTTCTATGGTTTCTGTGATTTCTGTGATTTCTGTGATTTCTGTGATTTCTGTGATTTCTGTGATTTCTGTGATTTATCTATATTTTTGTGATTTATTTCTGTGATTTCTGTATTTTAGTGATTTCTATAATTTCTGGTAGGTAATTTCTTTTGGTTTTGTGTTTTGGTTTTTAATTTTTTTTATATACCTTATAAGTTAAGAAAATTGAAAATATTTCTGTGTAATGATGTATTAACAGAAATTGAAATTTATTGTTGGGTATATTTATATGATTATGTTATAGTTTTTAAAATTTGAATTTTATTTAACATGAAAGAAATGTGTATATTCAGGCTCTATGGTAAACAAATTAATTCTTTGAGTGACCAACAAAAAGGTGGTATATGAATAATCATCATCATGGAAGAAATTCAAAAGAATTTATGTTGTTTTTTTTTTTTTTTTAGGAAGAAAATATTAATTCAATAAGAGTTATGTTCAAGAGAGAGAGTCTTCAAGAGAGAAAGATATATAGAGCGAGAAAGACATAGAGAGAGACAGCCAAATTACATTTTCTGTTAAATGATCTCATCATGGATGTGGCCAAATGGTCAAGATTGGAAATGGGCACTGTATGATCTTAAATAGTTAATTGGTGATTTTGGCGCTTCTCGCGCGGAGTAAGGAGGGCTATCGCATAACGAGTGGTGTTATTACGCTGAGTCCATTTGGGTGTTAGCATTTGCGGTGAGATGTTGTTGAAATGAACGGCGCAAATGATATGGGTGTTATGAAAAGCCCAAAGACATGTGTGTGTAATGCAAGGCGCAAATGATATGTGGGGGCCAGAAATCTCGCTTCGCTCAAACAAAGACAGACGCAATCACACATATATAAATCTTTTTATTTGTTTGTTTGTTTGTTTGTTTGTTTGTTGGGGTGTAAATTGTGTTTTACCATTTTTTTGTTTTTTTTTTTTTTTAATTATATTTATTTTAAAGAGTTGATTTTTTTTTTTTTTTATTTTTAGAGAGATCTATTAGAAAATTTTGGTTATACATATATAAGTTTCATTTTTAAGGATATTTGAGATGTTTATAGATGATAAATTCAAAGATATTCTATTGGGTTTTGAAAGGTTATGATATCAACAACAGCATTAATATAAATTGAACCTTTTGTGTGTCTCTTCTCTCTCTCTCTCTCTCTCTAGATATATTTCCATAAAGGATCACATCAAACATTTCAAAACATTATATTTTATAATTAACAGAGCAGAGAGTTCTCAGATTTCATAATCATCTTGATATTATTATTATTATTATTCATTTCACTTTTAATCATTCACCCACTCAATCAAAGAAAAGTACTTTACATAATTTCTCAAAATCAAATTTTAATAAATTCTTCATTCAAAAATTCATATAAAAAAATTATATTTCATTCCAATTTCAAGAGTTGTTTATGTAAAGCATATAGAGAGAAAACATTGATGTTTTTCAATAAATTTTTCATAAAATTTTATCATTGTGAGAAATTCGATACAGACAGACTTCACATTACATATGTACAATAATTTTATTTCAAACAATTATTCATCCACTCATCGAAGAGTACTTTACATTACATAATTCTCATAATTTCCTAAATTCAAAAATCTCATTCGAAAATTTTTCACTTTGAATTTCGAGTTGTTGTTTTTGTATATTTATATATATGTATATATATATATATATATAGGATAAAACATTGATGCTTTTTAAAAAATTTTACAAAACTAATCTTGTAGGAGAGAAATTCTGTCCATACTTTTCACACATATATTATCCACATTTTTTTTTAAAACTATCATCAATCATTCACACAACAAGTTTCTTCACTTTATATAAAATTATCTCGAAATTATAAATTCAAAAATCTACAAAAATTCATAATATAAATTTTTTTTCCTTCGAATTTGAAAAATTGTTTATTGATATATGGATATAGATAGAGACAAAACATTGTTGTTTTTTTTTAAAAAAATTTTTGATAACATACATTTTTTAGAGAATTTCCGTACATCCAGACTTTCCTTACATAGTTACTCACAATTTATTTCAAAACATTAATGGTAAATTCACTCATTTCATCGATGATTGAGAACTTTACTTGATATATAAATTTCACAATATCTTGTCAATTCATAAAATCCATTCATAAAATTTTTTCTTCTTTGAGAATAGAGAATTGTTTATATTATATATATATATATATATATATATATATATATACAGCCGTTCCAACCCTACCGTGAAATTTGACAGACATAGAAATTGACTTTTTTTCTCTGTTAAACACACAAAAAAATCTTCTGTTATACACTATTACAGATTTTATGGTTTGACATAGTTTTTTTTTAAAAATTCCTTAGGTGATTCAAACTAAGAAAAAAATCTTGTTCTTTATTAAACAAATTCAAAAATCCAAAACAAAGATTTCCAAGAATGGAGATCCAATTTAGTAATTTCTTTAAAATGGTCCTTCCTTTTGATTTTTAGGTGTTTAGAAATTAAAGATCCTGAAAAAAATTGCAAAATTTTTTTGAATTGTTGATCATAGAAAAGGTTTGTAGTGAAAAATTCAAATTTAAATTTTTTCTCTATGAGAAATTTTTGCTCTCTTATAAAATTTCATGGTTTGTAATAGGCTATCACACAACCATAAAATCCTGTCATAGAAATGAAAGTGTGAGATAGTAAACGAATTGTCTGTTTATCATAGATTTCACGGTAGGGTTGGAACAGCTGTATATATAATATTGGACAAAACATTGATTCTTTTCAAAAATTTTCTAATTCATTTTAAGAGTTATTCTGTACTGGCAAACTTACTACCATAGATGTAACATAATTTCTTTCAAATATTTATTCATTCACTCTAACACTGTACTTTACCTATAAGATCATAATTTTTTTTGATTCAATAATTTTTTATTCAAGAATTTTCAAAAAGTTGTTTATAAATTATAGAGGATAGATTACATTGAAGTTTTCAAAATGATTTTCAATGTAAATTCATAACAGACTTACTATACAAGTTCCCATAATTGATTTCAAAACATTATTATTCATCATTTCAGAAACATTAACATTAACATTAACAATTAACATTAACATTAACATTAACATTAACATTAACATTAAAATTAACATTAATCATTGATCATGTATCATTCTAGATCTATATAATTTCATAATTAACATTCCCTTTGATCTCTATATTTCATTTTGTATTGATATATGTATATATATATATATACATTTAGCGATTATGGATCTATTATTTTCCTCATATGTCAAAAAACTAAAATAATTTACCCGCCCACTTCTGTGCCAAACATTTCACTTCTGTGCCAGGACGAGGATTTCTTGCACTGTATCTAAATGAAGGTGTTTTCGCACACTATTTTAGCAAGCATTATTTCAATAATCAACTATGTGGCCTACTATGATGAACTGGAATCTTTCTACATAGATGCTCGTCATCCAAGAGGTTATGTAGTAACAAACAAACAAACAAACAAACAAACTGACAAACAAAACAAACTATCAATGAATTCCGAACCAACAACATAAAATTATACACAATTTGAACAATGATGAATTCAGATTTGAAACATGGATCTATCTGTAACAATCACAAACTATATGGATGAAGAGAAACACAGAATAAATATAATAATAATAATAATAATAATAATAATTCATTTCTCACATATTGCCCCCCATTCACAACCATTTCTCATAATAATTCCTAAAAACCTTAATTCATTCATCACAACAATCAATTCACAAACTTAATTCACATCAATCACATCGATTCAAAATCAATTCACACAATATTCTTATTCACATCAATTCACAAAAATTCACATAATCCGATTCACAAAAATAAAACATCTCAAATAAAATCTCCTAATTGAAGAAGAAGATCTTCTTGTGTAGAGAGATTTTTTTGAAGAAGAAGAGAGAGAGAGAGAAAGAGAGGAAAAAACCCATAATCAAACAAATTCAAAAAACCCAAAAAATAGAGAGAGATTTTTTTTAAAAAGTTTTGTTGTGTAATAAAGAAATGATAGTTTAAAAAAAATTTCTTTAAAAAACAAACAAAAGAAAAAAAAGAGAAAATAGAGAAACAAACTTTTCTTCAAGATCTGTAATCTCTCGAACATGGTTCCGTTAGGTTCCTAAGGTTCTTAAATCTTCGTGTTTTTTATGAATTCAAATCAATCTCACATTCTTCACCTATACTGGTATTTGAATTTCAAATGGGAAATTTTTTCACTTGGTTTACAATTTCCTTTTTGTTACAAAATTCCAATTTACAACCTGGCCCTGTAGGGAAACTCTTTTAGTCATAAATAAGGAAAATGAATTGAAAATATTTTCCCATTTAGACTTCAAATACCAGTAGAGATTTTTCGTCACAGTCTTGGCAATATAATACAGCTGCAACCCTTTTCTTCGATTTATCTTCAAGGCAACAGTCACATATAATTTTTCTTCTTCTTCTTCTTCTTAATCATCTTGTTCTTCTGTTTTTTTTTTTTGGTTTTTCTTCTTGTTTTTTGATTTTTTTTTTGTTGAATTTTTTGGTTGATTTGTACTGGGCATTTTGGTAGCTATTATTGTTAGGTTGAGAGTTTTTTATTGGAGAAAGATTAAGGGTAATTAATGAAATCCCTAAAATTTAGTTTGAGAAAAGAGCATACATTCAAGTAAATAAAAAATAAATGAAAACTGTGAATTTTTTATAAAAAAATCAAATTTTCAGTTTTTTTAATTTTTAAAATCTATGGTATGTCTGTTTGAGACATTTCAAAAAAGGAAAAACTTTATACGGAATTAGAATAACGATGATATTCTAAGCTAACCAATAACCAAGATATAATACTTTTTTTTTTTTAAGCGATCTTGTTTTGGAATTTTGTTTGTTCAAAATCATAACCAAAAAGCTAAGAGATGGAGAGAGAGAGATAGAAATCTTCTTATTTTATATTTTAAAAGAAGTTCCAGATTCAACGGAGAAGAAGAGAAGAAGAAGAATCTTTGTTTCTTTGAATTAAAAATGTAATAATAAATGGAAATTTGTTTGGGGATATGGTATGGATCTTTCTTTTTTTCTTTCTTTCTTTCTTTCTTTCTTTGAATATTTTGGCCAATTGTAAATTGTCAATTTTTCAAAATTAACGTTTAAAAAATTTATTACTCAGAATCTCACTTTTGATATTTTTCTTCTTCTGGCTATTTTTATGAAAAAATGCTTGATTGACTTTATTGCCTAACTTCTTCTTTTTATTGTTTTTAGGTTTTTGTTTCTTTTCTCAATCACAAGAAAAAAGAAAAACAAAGAAATCAAAGAATCATCTTTTTTTTTTTTTTTAGGAGTTAGTTTGATAAGTTACAAATTCTCTTTTTTTTTTTTTTTTTTTTTTTTTTAATTTCAACATTTTTTCTCTCAGAGAGAATTTTGAATTTTTGAAAATAGATCTTTTTGTGGTTCTAAATTTTTGTTTTTGGTTTTTGTATTTTTTTTCTCTCGAAAGTCAAGAACAACAATAAAAATGAAGAAAAAAAAAAAAAAAAAATTTCTTTTCATTTTTCTTCATTTCCCTTTTCCAGCACAAACAAAAAAGTTTTTCCGATTTGAAAATGAGAAATTACAGTGACTCTTTGTTTTTTTTCTTTTTTTTTTTTTTCCCAAGTTAGAAATAAACAAGAATGATTAAACAGACAAAAAAATTAGGAGATTAAATTGTTTCTTTCTTTTTTTGGGTTTCTCGTTTATTTACATCAAGATAAAATGATTCCCGGTTAGAAACTCTATTGTTGTTGTTGTTGTTGGTGTTCATTAAAATTACATTATAACCCTTTTCTTTTTGTTTAAAAAGTAATTTTCACAGAATATTCGATCTTGTTGAAAAATTTTTCAACGATACTTTTTTTTAAAGAGTAATATTTGTAAAGGGTTTAGTATTTCTTGATTTTTGTTTTCCCAAAAGGTAAAAGAGAGATGTGTAGTGACCCCGAGAAACTCTGGGTTGAAGTTGGCGAGAATTTTTACATTAGATTCAACCCAGAGTTTCTAAGAAATGAATGATTGTTTAGATAATTCAAGAATGTATCTTTTCACTCATTTAATTAATTTAAAGTACAAAAAAAAAAAAAAAAAAAAAAAATATTGTATGGTGGTAACCCAATAATGATTTTCTATTTGAAAAACCCATTCTACATAAAAAATTGTTTTCAAAAATCTAGATTTATAGATAGATAATTCAAGATAAAAGAAAGAAAGAAAGTTCGATATATATATATGGATAAAACTGAGAAGTATTTCTAGAATTTTCTAAACTTAGTTACAGTCAGTTTCACTTTTAAGGCACAAACTTTCAACGAAATTTAAGGCACAAAAAAAATCTCAAATTAAGGCACAAAATTCAAATTCTAGTAAAAATAAATTGTAAAAAAATAAATTCCAAATTATGTGCTTTAATTTGAGATTTTTTTGTGCCTTAAATTTCGTTGAAAGTTTGTGCCTTAAAAGTGAAACTGACTGTAATGAAAATTCTGTACAAATAGTAATGTCAATCATTTAATTTCTTTCAATACATTAATTCACTATTATTTATTTATTCATTCCTTCATTCATTGATCGAAGAGTACTTCACGATTTCTGGGAAATTTTCAATTATCAACATACATTCAAAAAATTTTTTGATAAAATTTCAAGTTGTAGTTGATACAAATATCGATAAAACTGAGGGAAATTTTTTCACAAAATTTTCAGAATATTATTCAGAAAAATTTCCATACGTACTTTCCTTATGGACCTATAAATTCATTTCAAGACATTATTCAATCAGACAATAACAAGTAAGAATGAACAATTAACATTAGCATTATCATTATCATTAACAATTAACATTAACATTAACATTAACATTAACATTAACATTAACATGAACATTTATAACAATAACAATTAACATTTACTTTGATCTGTATATTTCATGTTTATTGATATATATATATATATATATATATATATAGATATATATATATAGTGATTATAGATCTATTACAGTCTTTCCAAGGCTACCGTGAATTTTTATATGAATCAAATTTTGATGCTGATATAGATTTTTCAAAAGTTGGATATGAGGATAAGAAAGCTCATATTGAAAAAACAATTTCCTAAATGAGCTGATATTCAAGAATTTTTTCTGATACACGAAAAATTAATTTTCAGATCCCTAAATTGCTTCAAACTTGGAAAATCTGTTGAGATTCCACTTAAAAGTTTCTCTTGAAATACTGAAAATATTTTTGATCTTACCACAAGAAAATCCATGAAATAAGTTGATTTATGAAAATTTTTTTTCAATATGAGCTTTCTTATCCTCATATCCAACTTTTGAAAAATCTATATCAGCATCAAAATTTGATTCATATAAAAATTCACGGTAGCATTGGAACAGCTGTATTATCCTCAGATGTCAAAAAACCAAACAATTTACCCTCCCACTTCTGTGCCAAACTTTTCACTTCTGTGCCAGGACGGCAGCTCTTGCACACTGCATCATAAGGAACGGTGCAATGTAGCAACTGGGCACTTCTGTGCCAAACTTTTCACTTCTGTTCTAGGACGAGGGTTCTCTTGCACACTGTATCATAAGGAATGGTGCACTGTTTCAACTGGGTACTTCTAGCAAGTTTTTCTCTAAACTAACCTGACTCTGGACACATTTAAATATATGATGAACTATAATGTTCTTCCATTATTGATCTTTGATTCAAGAGTCATGTATTAACAAACAAACATATATCCAAATAAACATACAAACAGACATACAATCAAACAAACAGACAAAGGTTCAGAACAACAAAAAAACAAACAAACAAACAAACAAACAAACAAACAAACAAACAAACAAACAAACAAACAAACAAACAAACAATCAATCAATCAATATTTTCAATCAATCAATCAATCAATCATAAACAACAAATTCAGAAACAACAATTTGAATGAAATGAACATCTATTCAATCAATCAATCCAGAAATCAATCATAAACAACAAATTCTTGAACAATTCAATTTGAAATATGATCTGTAACAATCTGGATGAAAAGAAATATATAAAATAATATATATATATATATAATAATAATGATGATGATAATAAAGATCAACAAACATTAAGAATTCATCCAACATTAAGAATTCAAAAAATAATTCATTTATCACCTATTGCCCTCCATTTACAACCATTCTTCACATAATAATTCACAAAAACCTTAATTCATTCTTCACAACAATCAATTCACAATAATTCAAAACATTTCACATAATCAATCAATTCACAACAAATATATCCAATTCACAACAATCATTATTCACACCAATGATTCACATAATTCACTTATTACTTCACATCAATTAATTCACAATAATCCACATCATATTCATTTTTCACATTATTTCAAATTAACAATAATTCACAATAATTAATCAATTAAATAACAATTCATAATAATCATTCACAACAATTAAACACCACACCGATTCACATAACTTTAATTCACATCATCTTCTATTATTCAGCAACAATCAATTCACAAAAGTTAAAAACAATAAAACACCAAATAAAAACTAATAATTGAAGAAGAAGATCTTCAAGATTGTCGAGAGAATTTTTTGAAGCAAAGAGAGAGAAAAAGAGAGAGAGAGAAAAACACACAATCAAACAAATTCAAAAAAAAATATAAAAAGATAGAGAGAGATATTTTTTTTAAAGGTTTCATTATGAATAGTAAAAAAAGAAAGAATATTCAAAAATTTCTTTAAAAAACCAACAAAAGAAAATAGAGAAACAAACTTTCTTTAAGAGATCTGTAATCTCTCGAACATGGTTCTGGTAGGTTCCGGTAGGTTCTTAAATCTTCGTGTTTTATAGGAATCCAATTCACTCACATTCTTCTCATATAGAGATTTTTCTTCACAGTCTTGGCAATGTACATTAGCTGCAACCCTTTTAATTGATATTCTTTAGGAGGCAACTGTCACATAAAAAAATTGATGTTTTGTATTTCTTCTTCTTCTTCTTCTTCTTCTTCTTCTTCTTCTTCTTATTATTCTTGGTCTTCCTCTTCTTCTTGATCTTCTTCTTGGTTTTTCTTATTTTGGTTGAATTGGGCAATTAGTAGTGGGCATTGTGGTTATTGTTTTTGTTGTATGGTTCGAGAGGTTTTTAATTGGAGAAAGGTAGGGGTAATTAATCAAGATTAAGTTTACGAAGAAGGGAGAGTATATTCGGATAAATAATAATAAAAGAAAAAATGAAAAATGATATTTTTTAAACACAAAATCGAAAATTTTGAATTTTTAATTTGGTAAAGTCTGTGGTGTGTGTGTTTGGATCCTTTTCAAAAAGGAATAAGTTCGAATATATTTTAATTTACTTAAAAAAAAAAAAAAACAATCAATTCTTTTGAGAAAGGTTGTGTTTGGAATTCTTTATTTTTTTTTATTATCAAAAATAAAGAGAGAAAAATCTTCTTATTTGGTATTTTAAAAGAAGTAGAAGTATTAGAGAAGAGAAGAGAAGAGAAAAGAAGAAGACTAGAAGAAAACTTTTTGTTCCTTTTAAATTAAAAGCGTAAAACAAAGAATAGAAATTCATTTTGGATTATAATTGGATCTTTCTTTCTCTCTCTTTGAGTATTTAGGTCCATTTACAATTTTCAATTTATTTCAAAGTTTAAGTTTGTAACAATTTATTACTAGATCTCACTTTTGATATTTTTCTTCTGGCTGTTTTTAATGTAAATTTACATTAATTGATTATCAAAAAACTTCTTCTTTTTCTGTTCATTGTTTTTTTACACGTTTGGTTATTTTTTCAATTACAAGAACAAAGAAAAATAATTCGTTTTTTTTGCTGTTTATTTGATAATCGTTACAAAACAACTTTTTTTAATTTCAAGTTTTTTGTCTAACAGATATGTTGAATAGTGGATCTTTTTGTCTGTTCTACATTTAGAGTTTTTTGATTTTGGATATTTTTTGTATTTTGGTCAGAAATTCTGTACATATTTACTCTCATATATGTACCTCTAACATTAATTTCAAAACATTCTTCAATAACCCTAGTATTACATTACATAATTCACATAAGATCTCAAAATTCAATAATTTTGGTAAAAGGACTCCTTCAAAAATTTTCTAGTTGTTGTTTATATGAATGGAGAAAACTGAGAAATTTTCAAACTAAATTTTCTAAATTGTCATTTAGAAATTCTGTACATACTTTCTTATAGTACTTGTATTCATAAAAAAACGATCTTCAATCAATGAATCCTTCAATATAATCATGAAATTTTGATTAAAAAACCAGTCTAACTTTTTTCCTTCGAATTTGGAGTTGTTTATCTATATATAAATATAGATCAAAATGGGAAATTTTTTTCAAAGATTTCAGAAATTTTCCATCCATAAGTATCTCACATACTAAATTTATTTCAAAACATTATTCAATAACCCTAGTATTACATTACATAATTCACATAAGATCTCAAAATTCAATAATTTTGGTAAAAGTACTCCTTCAAAAATTTTCTAGTTGTTGTTTATATGAATGGAGAAAACTGAGAAATTTTCAAACTAAATTTTTAAAATCCATTTCGAGAAATTCTGTACAGAATTACTATACGTACCATAAAGTTATTTTAAATACATTATTCAGATTAAAATAAACATTAACATTAACATTAAATCTAACATTAACATTAACATTAACAATTAACATTAACATTAACATTAACATTAACATTAACATTAACATTAACATTTATAACATTAACATTTTCAAATTTTGGCTTTGATCAATATATTTCAGGTTTATTGTATATATATATATATATATAGCGATTATGGATCGAGCATTTTCCTCATGTCAAAAAACCAAATAATTTACCCGCCCACTTCTGTGCCAAACATTTCACTTCTGTGCCAGGACGAGAGCTCTTGCACAGTGTCAAAAGAAACGGTTTTTAAGCAAGCTTCTGTGCAAGGCAACTCACTGCTGTTCCAGGACGACGTTTCTTGCACTCCTGTATTATCGGCTACGACGGAATGTGGCAAGGAAGGTATTTTAGCAAGCTTTTCTCAAGAATCAACACATATGACTCTATGTACTATGATCAACTCTATAAATTTCTTCCATTAGTGATCAATCAATAAGTATAGTAGCAACAAACAAACAAACAAACAAACAAACAAACATCCAACCAATCCAACTAATTCAATGGATTCATATATTCAACCACTTGAGAAACAACAATGATGAATTCAATTTGAAACATATGATCTGTAACAATATCAATCCAGATGGATGAGAAAAACAAACATCTATTCTCATAATGAGTAGGACAAAGTTCAATAATTATTAATTAATTAACAAAATATGTGTTAATAATAATACAGCTGTTCCAACCCTACCGTGAAAATTTATAAGACACAGAAATTGATTTTCTATTATTAAATTTTGTCATGTATAACAAACCGTAAAATGGATATGAAAGTTTATTATCAACCATAAAAATTTTTATTAGAAGAAAAAAAATTTATATTATCCAATTTTTGGTTTTTTGAAAATGGCAAATAAATTGTAAAAAAAAAGTATATTAATAAGGATCTTGAATTTCTAAAATTAGGAGTATTTCGGTTTTAAACAATTTAAAAGCAAGGATCGAAATATACTTTCATGTTTCTGTGATTTCTTTTCTTATGAAATTCCAATTTTTTTCTTTCTTTAAGATTAAAAAAAAATTTTCTCATATGATATGATAGAAATTGAATTTTCTATTTCATAAATGGAAATTTTATAATATACAAAGGATCTGTATATCTTATAATTTTTTACGGTAGGGTTGGAACAGCTGTAATAATAATAATAATAATAATCAATTAATTCTTTATTATTTTTATTAACGACACCTTTGGACAATCATTGTGTGTCATCAACATTCACAACATTAATAATTACAACAACAACAACAACAACAACAAAAACAACAACAAGAACAATAAATATTTGAACAATGAACATATCATGAGAAATTTTAGATATATATATATATATATATATATCTAGATTTTAATAATTCTTGATAGAGATTTTCTGAGATATCAATTCATAAAAAACAATACACAATAATAATTCATATCAACCAATTCCCACAATATTGTTTTATCATATCATTCACAATAATATACATCGATCACATTCAAACAATATTTCACAATAATCAATTCAAATAATCATTTATAATAATTCTTATAACACAATAGAATCATTTATACATAAATCCACAAACAAGGGAAATTGGTTCTTAGTGGATAGCATTGTTACTTTACAACATTTAATAAATTTTTGATGAAATAAGAGGAAAATCTAGCATCATCATCATCATCATCATCATCACGATTGAGTTATGTTTTTATTTCACAATTTTAGTTTGGAGTTTTTAACATTTTTATTTTGAACTAATCCTAAATTCATTTCAAAATAAATAAAAAAGAAAAAGAAAAATAGATTATGTATACATTCATATTTATTGGATCTTGCATTTTTCCTATAATTGGAAAAATCTTTCAAAGGAAAATTTTATATGATTTCAAAAAAAAAAAAAAAAAAAATAACACACACACACATACACACATCAGCAATGAGCGAAAAAACATCTTTTTGTAGTTTCTGTGATTTCTGTGATTTCTGTGATTTCTGTAATTTCTGTAATTTCTGTGATTTCTGTGATTTTTGCAATTCCAGTGATTTCTATGATTTATCTATATTTTTCTTGATATCTGATTTTTCTTTGATTTCTGTGTGATTTCTGTGGATTCTTTGATTTCAAGAGATTCTTTTATTTTGAAATGTGGAATTTAGGTTTTGGGTTTTTTTTTTTTAGTTTTTGGTTTTTTTATATACCTTAGACTTCAGAAATTATTAATTTCTATCTTAAATGATGTATTAATCAAAGAAATTGATATTTTTTCTTTGATTAGGTAAAATTTTATTGTTGATTATGTATATAGGGATATAAAATTTTATTTTCTTTTTACATGAAAGAAATGTGTATATTACTTAGGCTCTCTATGGTAAACCAATTAATTCTTGAAGTGACCAACCCAAAAGTAAGAAATGAAACATAATCATCATCATCATCATCATGAAGAAATTCATCATCAAAAAAATTTATTTTATTTTGTTTTTTGTTTTTTTGTTTTTGGATGAATATGATTTTCAATAAGAGTTCTGTTCATGAGAGAAGGATTAAAATTGGAAACAGATATATATATATATATATATATATATATATATATTTATATAGAGAGAGAGAGAGAGACAGTCAAATTACATTTTCTGTTTTCATGGCCTCATATGGATTTGGCCAAAGATGAGTCAAGATTTTGAATGTGGATTGTTTGATCTGAAAAAGTTAATTGGTGATTTTTTTTGGGAGCTTCTCGCGCGGAGTAAGGAGGGCTATCGCATAACGGGGGTGTTATTACGCTGAGTCCATTTGAGTGTTAGCATTTGGGGTGGATGTTGATCAAATGTAAGGCGCAAGGGAATGTTTGTGTAATGCAAGGTGCAAAAGGAATGTGGGGCCAGAAATCTCGCTTCGCTCAAACAAGTTATTATTTTGTGGTTTTTTTAATGTTAATGTTAATGTTTGAGAAGATCTTATTTTAAAGATTATTGGTAATTTTAATTTTAATTTGTGTTGTTATTTTGGTTTTAATTTGATAATTTTTTATTACTTAAGTATTTAAATATAATTTTAATGTTAATGTTAATGTTAATGTTAATGTTAATGTTAATGTTAATGTTAATTTTAATGTTAACGTTAATGTTAATGTTAATGAAAATTTTATCTGTTGGTTTTTAATTGTTAATTTTTAATTTTTAATTGTTATTTGTTGATGTTAATGTTAAGATTTGAGATCTTTTTTTAATTGTTATATGTTAATTTTGATTTTAAATTTTGTTGTTATTTTGGTTTTAATTTGATAATGTTTTATTACTTAAGGATTTAAAAATAATTTTAATGTTAATTTTAATGTTAATGTTAATGTTACTGTTAATGTTACTGTTAATGCTAATGTTAATGTTAATGTTAATGTTAATGTTAGTGTTAATGTTAGTGTTAATATTAATTTTATAGGTTTATTGATAATTTTTAATTGTTATTTGTTAATGTTAATGTTAATGTTTATGTTATTTGTTAAGGTTAATGTTTGATAATATTTGATTTTATATATTTTTGGTAAATTTTAATTTGAATTTTTGTTGTTATTTTGATTTTAATTTTTATAATTTAATATTACTTAAGTAATAAAAAGTAATGTTAATGTTAATGTTAATGTTAATTTTAATTTTAATGTTAATGTTAATGTTAATGTTAATGTTAATGTTAATGTTAATGTTTGTGTTAATGATGATGATGTTGTTGTTGTAATGATGATGATGATAATGTTGATGTTGTTATTGGCGCTTCTCGCGCGGAGTAAGGAGGGCTATCGCCTAACGGGGGTGTTATTACGCTGAGTCCATTTGGGTGTTAGCATTTGGGGTGGATGTTGATCAAATGAAAAGGCGCAAGGGAATGTTTGTGAAATGAAAGGCGCAAGGGGATGTTTGTGTAATGAAAGGCGCAAGGGGAATGTGGGGCCAGAAATCTCGCTTCGCTCAAACAAGTTATTATTTTGTGGTTTTTTTAATGTTAATGTTAATGTTTGAGAAGATCTTATTTTAAAGATTACAGTCAGTTTCACTTTTAAGGCACAAACTTTCAACTTAATTTAAGGAACAAAAAAAATCTCAAATTAAGGCACAAATTTTGATATTTCATTTTTTACAATTTATTTTACTAGAATTTGAATTTTGTGCCATAATTTGAGATTTTTATTGTGTCTTAAATTTCGTTGAAAGTTTGTGCCTTAAAAGTGAAACTGACTGTATTGGTAATTTTAATTTTAATTTGTGTTGTTATTTTGGTTTTAATTTGATAATTTTTTATTACAGTCAGTTTCACTTTTAAGGCACAAACTTTCAACGAAATTTAAGGCACAAAAAAAATCTCAAATTAAGGCACATTTTTTGGAATTTTAATTTTTACAATTTATTTATACTAGAATTTGAATTTTGTGCCTTAATTTGAGATTTTTTTTTGTGCCTTAATTTTCGTTGAAAGTTTGTGCCTTAAAAGTGAAACTGACTGTACTTAAATATTTAAATATAATTTTAATGTTAATGTTAATGTTAATGTTAATGTTAATGTTAATGAAAATTTTATATGTTGGTTTTTAATTGTTAATTTTTAATTTTTAATTGTTACAGTCAGTTTCACTTTTAAGGCACAAACTTTCAACGAAATTTAAAGCACAAAAAAATCTCAAATTAAGGCACAAAATTTGGAATTTTTTTTTTTTACAAATTATTTTACTAGAATCCAAAAGTTTGTGCCTTAATTTGAGATTTTTATTGTGCCTTAAATTTCGTTGAAAGTTTGTGTCTTAAAAGTGAAACTGACTGTATTTGTTAATGTTAATGTTTAGATTTGAGATCTTTTTTTTAATTGTTAATTTTGATTTTAAATTTTGTTGTTATTTTGGTTTTAATTTGATAATGTTTTATTACTTAAGGATTTAAAAAATAATTTTAATGTTAATGTTAATGTTACTGTTAATGTTACTGTTAATGATTAATGTTAATGATTAATGTTAATGTTAATGTTAATGTTAATGTTAGTGTTAATGTTAGTGTTAATATTAATTTTATAGGTTTATTGATAATTTTTAATTGTTATTTGTTAATGTTAATGTTAATGTTAATGTTATTTGTTAAGGTTAATTTTTGATATAATTTGATTTTATATATTATTGGTAAATTTTAATTTGAATTTTTGTTGTTATTTTGATTTTAATTTTTATAATTTAATATTACTTAAGTAATAAAAAGGATTGTTAATGTTAATGTTAAAGTTAATGTTAATGTTAAAGTTAATGTTAATGTTAGTGTTAATGTTAAATTTATATGTTGATAATTTTTTATTATTTAAGGATTTAAAAATAATGTTAAAGTTAATGTTAATGTTAATGTTACTTTTACTGTTAGTGTTAATGTTAATGTTAATGTTAATGTTAATGTTAATGTTAATGTTAATGTTAATGTTAGTGTTAATGTTAATTTTATATGTTGATTTTTAATTTTTAATTTTTAATTGTTAATTGTTAATGTTAATGTTAATGTTAATGTTAATGTTAATGTTAATGTTTGTGTTAATGATGATGATGATGATGTTGATGTTGTTTAAATGATGATGATGATGATAATGTTGATGTTGTTATTGGCGCTTCTCGCGCGGAGTAAGGAGGGCTATCGCCTAACGGGGGTGTTATTAGGCTGAGTCCATTTGGGTGTTAGCATTTGGGGTGGATGTTGATCAAATGTAAGGCGCAAGGGAATGTTTGTGAAATGCAAGGCGCAAGGGGATGTTTGTGTAATGAAAGGCGCAAGGGGAATGTGGGGCCAGAAATCTCGCTTCGCTCAAACAAGTTGATATTTTCTAGTTTTTTTAATGTTATAGTTAATGTTTGAGAAGATCTTATTTTAAATATTATTGGTAATTTTAATTTTAATTTTTGTTGTTATTTTGGTTTTAATTTGATAATTTTTTTATTACAAAGGATTTAATGTTAATGTTAATGTTAATGTTACTGTTAATGTTAATTGTTAATGTTAATGTTAATGTTAATGTTAATGTTAATGTTAATGTTAATGTTAATTTTATATGTTGATTTTTAATTTTTAATTGTTATTTGTTAATGTTAATGTTAAAATTTGAGATCTTATTTTAAATGTTATATGTAAATTTTAATTTTAATTTTAGTTGTTACAGTCAGTTTCACTTTTAAGGCACAAACTTTCAACGAAATTTAAGGCACAATAAAAATCTCAAATTATGGCACAAAATTCAAATTCTAGTAAAAATAAATTGTAAAAAAATAAATTCCAAATTATGTGCTTTAATTTGAGATTTTTTTTTTGTGCCTTAAATTTCGTTGAAAGTTTGTGCCTTAAAAGTGAAACTGACTGTATTTTGGCTTTAATTTGAGAATTTTTTTATTACTTAGGTATTTAAAAATAATTTTAATGTTAATGTTAATGTTAATGTTAATGTTACGGTTAATGTTACTGTTAATGTTACTTTTACTGTTAATGTTAATGTTAATGTTAATGTTAATGTTAATGTTAATGTATTTTTTTGATTTTTATAAAATATAATTATTATTTATAGTTTTTTGTTTAATTTTAATTTGATTTTTAATATTAATGTTTAGGCTGTGGTTTTGTGAATTGTAGCTTGAAAAAGGCAGAATTTGATATAATTGTTTGATGTTGTGTGTGGAGTAATTAGGGAAGGTGTAAGTGTGTTTGGGGAAGTGTAGGATTTTGGTTAAAAAAAAATGAAAAAAAAAATAAAAAGTTTAATAATAAAAAAAAAAAAAAAAATGAGTTCCGGTGGAATCGAACCTAGGCTAGTAAGATTGAGGGTACAACTTTTCCACTTTGCGATGTGGTTAATAGGTTTAATTTAAAAGTTTTCTAATTGTTTAGTATAGTTTATTTTCAATTTGAATTTTTCAACTTTTAAGAGTTTTGTAGTCTACATTATAACACATATGATAATAATCTTCATCTCTCTCATTCGGACATTGCTCAATATTTCAAAACTAATTTTGAGTATTGTGATGAACAAGATAAAATAAGGTACAATTTCCCGACCTAAATTATCAACTTCTGTGCCAAACATTTAACTTCTGTGCCAGGACGAGAGCTCTTTCACTGAGTATCAACCTAACATCTCTTCTGTGCCCCAGACCTTTCACTTCTGTTCCAGGACGACGACGTTACTTGCACAGCGTATCTCAAAAGGAACGGTGCAATTTAGCAAGGAAGGTATTTTAGCAAGCTTATTTCAAGAATCAACACATATGAACTATTTACTGTGATCTTCTCTATAAATTTCTTCCATTATTGATCATTCAATCGTTTAGTAGTAGCAAAAAACAAAAAAAAACCAATCAAACAAACAACCAATCAAACATTAAAATTCAATTTAACACTAACATTAACATTAACATTAAAATTAATCATGAATAATTGATTTCAAAAGACCGGAAAATTCTCTTTTCATCTTCTTCTTCTTCTTCTTCTTCTTTTTATTGTTGTTATTTCATTGTCTAGAGATACAGATCTCTCTAGAGAGATAATGAGGAAAAAAAAAAAAAAAACCAAAAACAAAAGTTATTACCCGCCCACTTCCGTGCCAGCAATTACACTTCTGTGCCAGCACGAGGGGGTTCTTGCAGGGTGTGTCGAGAAAGGAATGTCAAGAAAGTGAATATACACTGAAAAACAACTACAACAATGAAAATGACAAGAACAGCAGCACAATGACAAGAACAACAAGAACAACAACAACAACAACAAGAAAGTGAATATACACTGAAAAACAACTACAACAATGAAAATGACAAGAACAGCAGCACAACAACAACAACAACAAGAACAACAACAACAACAACAAGAACAACAACAACAACAACAACAACAACAACAACAACAACAAAAAAAAAAAAAAACAACAAAATATACTCATCTAATCTAATCTAAAAAAACACAAAAACAAAAAAAAACACACAAAAACAAGCTATACATAAGAAAAAAATATATATATATACACAAACCAAATAAATCATTAATTAATCCATTCAAATAAAATCAAACAATTACAAATTTCATTCACATAGTTGAAATAAAATCAAACCAATCAAATAAAATTCAATTATTCAAATAATCAAATCAATCATTTATTCGTCCATTCAATTCAAGTAACCAACTAACAAATTTAATCCCATAGTTCAGCATATCAAAAAATATCAAAAAATATCAAACAAATTAAATCAATTCACTAATTTATCAATCTTCGATAATCATTCAATCAAATCTATTTAATTTTCAAATAAAACCCAACCAATCCTACCCAATCATCATCATCATCATCATCATCATCATCATCATGATCATGATTATGATAATAAAATTTCAATTTTAAAATCTTAAAAATCAAAAAAAAATAATATCTTAGAATGGAGATCTCTATCTGTTATCATCTTTTCTAAAATTAATAATTTTTATTCATTTATTTTTATTGTCTATAAAAATCATTTCTAAAAGTTTACCCTAATATTTTAATTGTTTTCAATTAATAATTCAATATAAAAATTCGGTGGAGAATTTCATCAAGAAAAATTTTTATTTTTTTGAATTGCAAAATAATAGTACACATTAACATTTACATTAAATTCAAGATCTAATCAAAAGAATAGTAACTTTCAATTAAAATTAACAATTAACATTAATCATTAACATTAACATTTAACATTAACCTTAACATTAACATTAACATTAACAAAAATTAACATTAACATTAACATTAACATTAACATTAACTATTGATCATTAATCATTCTAGATCTATATAATTTCATAATTGTACTCTATATATATATATATAGTGTCAATATAAACCCCAATTCAAAATTTTTAACACACCAAAATTCGATTTGTGAAAAACAAAACTTATCTAATCAATTCAAGAAGATTTACCAAATTAGAACCATTCACTAATCGAAAGGTTAACACTAGTTTATTATTTACAATACTCACTAAACAATAAATAAATAATTATCAATACTAATAAATCATGGGTGTGTTAAAAATTTTGGAGACAGCAAAACAAAAAAATAACATTAGTAAATTTGTTTAAATTCTATGAGGAATTATTGATCGATCAAAGGTTAGATACTATCAACTAATTTTATTTGAGTTCTTCTATTTGGAAAAACTCAACATTAACATAATATCAATTGTTCAAAAAAATTTTGATCCAACGAAGCAAATTACGTAATTTAAAAAATGAAATAAAAACAAAAACTAAAAGATGAAAAAATGATTTTCAGATTTGACAAAAATCAAAATTATCTCGAATTTCAATAAAATTGTATTATTGTGATTGTTTGGAACGTTTTAGCTGTGTGGAAAATTTTGAATTTTAGTTTATATTCCACTTGAAAAATCCAATAATTTACCTATTAACTTGTGTGCCAAACTTATCACTTCTGTGCCAGGACGATGTTTCTTGCACAGCATCAAAAGGATGAGTGTTTAAGCAAGCTTCTGTGCCAGACAACTCACTGCTGTTCCAGGACGAGTAGTTCTTGCACTGAGTATCAATATGAAGGTACTTCTGCGCCAAACCTTTCGCTTCTGTTCGAGGACGAGGATTTCTTGTGAACTGTATCTCAAAAGGATTGGTGTTTTCGCAAGCTGTTTCCAAGAATCAACAGATTTAACTATTAGTACTCTACTCTGAACCATTGATCTTCATTGTTTATATTAGCAACAAACAAACAACAACATTATCATTTTCAATTAAATATACAATATAATTGATTCTGAAATAATCATTTGAATAATGATGAACTCTATTTGAATAACATGATTTGTAATATTAACAATCTCGATGAAGAGAAACACATACACACATATATCTAATTATATAAGGTTAATAATAATAATAATAATAATAATAATAATAATAATAATAATAATAATAATAATAATAATAATAAAGATCTCAACTATGATTAATAATTTAAATAATTTATTAATAATCATAAGAAGAAGAAGAAGAAGAAGAAGAAGAAGAAGAAGAAGAAGAAGAAGAAGAAGATAAACAAACAAGATTATTTATATATTTTTTTGGACAATAGTCATTCATCATTCATGCAATCATTAATAAAAACAAAAACAATTCACAGAGTCAAATTTACATAAATTCACACCATTATTATTGTCACTTAAAAAAAATAATAATTCACAACTATCAATTCATTAACAATTCACAATAATTCACTGATATCAATTCAGAAAATCACACCATTACTTCACAAGGATTAACAATAATTCACATCAACCATTATTCACAAAAGCCAAATTCATACACTATATATCCAATTCACATGATCAATCAATCAATCAATGAAACAAATCGATACAAACATAAATAATCCACATAAGACACAGTGATTCACAATACAGTGATGATCTTTATAATAGACCTACCCTAGACATTGGAAATTGGCTGTCTCTGTGGATCTTATTGTTACTTTACAACTACGACATATATACAAATAATTTTTGACGAATATAAAAGATGAGAAAAATCTTTCATTATGATCATGAGAATAATGATGATGAGAATGATGATGATGATGATTATTTTTCACAACGTAATTTCATTTTTCTTATTATTATTTTGAGAAATATCCTAAAATTCATTCTCATTAAAATAAAAAAGAATAAAAAAAATATTTATGAATATATTATTTTTAATGTTTGATTGGATGTGGTCTTACATTTTTCCAAAATTGGAAAAATCTTTTTGAGAAATTGTAAAAGATTAGAAAAAAAATAAAAATCAGCAAAAATGATTGAAAAAGAATTTTTGAGTTGTCTGTGGTTTCTGTGATTATCTGTGGATTCTGTGATTTGTATAATTTCTATGTGATTTCTGTAATTTCGTTAATTTGTGAAATTTGGGTTTTGGGTTTTTGAGATTTCTATGATTTCTGTGATTTCTGTGATTTCTGTAATTTCTGTGATTTCTGTGATTTCTGTGATTTCTGTGATTTCTGTGATTTCTGTGATTTCTGTGATTTCTGTGGTTTCTGTGGTTTCTGTGATTTCTGTGGTTTCTGTGATTTTTTTTTAAATTACTTTTACTTGTGAAATTTGGTTTTTAATGATTTTTAAAAAATTCAAAATTAAGAAAATTGAAAATTTCTCTTTAAGGATGTATTAACAGAAATTGAAATTTATTAATTGAAAGTTATTGATATAGGATTATGTTTTTGTTTTTAAAAATTGAATTTTTCTTCTTTTTCCATTAAAGAAATTTGTATATTCAGGTCGTATGGCAAACAAACCAATTAATTCTTATGAAGTGACCAACCAAGAGTAAGAAATGAAACAATCATCATTATTAAGAAATTCAACAAAAATTTTAGTAATTTTTTTTTGTTTTTTTTTTTTGTAAGAATACTAATCAAAAAGAGTTATGTTCAAGAGAGAGTGTGTGTGTGTGTGTTCAAGATAGAAAGATCAAATTGGAGATAGCCAAATTACACTTTCTGTTAAATGATCTCATTTATTTGCCAAATGGTGAGTCAAGATTTTGGAAATGGGGAATGTATGATCTTAAATAGTGTATTGGTGATTTTGGCGCTTCTCGCGCGGAGTAAGGAGGGCTATCGCATAACGGGGGTGTTATTAGGCTGAGTCCATTTGGGTGTTAGCATTTTTGGGGTGGATCTTGTTGAAATGCAAGGCGCAAAGACATGGGTGTGAAATGAAAGGCGCAAATACATGGGATGTAATGCAAGGCGCAAAGGAATGTGGGGGTCAGAAATCTCGCTTCGCTCAAACAACCAACTAAACAACAAATTCTGAAACAACCAACGAACAAACAAAAAATCAATCAATCAATCAATCAATCAATCAATCAATCATAAACAACAAATTCTGAAACAACAATTTGAATAATGAACAATTTGAAATATTTTGGATGAAAAGAAATATATAAAATAATATATATATATATATATATATATATATATTAATAATATAATAAAAATGATGATAAAGATCCACTAACATTAAGAATTCAAATAATAATAATAATAATTCATTTATCACATATTGCCCCCCATTCACAACCATTCTTCACATAATAATTCCTAAAAACTTTAATTCATTCATCACAACAATCAATTCACAAACTTAATTCACATCAATCACATCGATTCAAAATCAATTCACACAATATTCTTATTCACATCAATTCACAAAAATTCACATAATCCGATTCACAAAAATAAAACATCTCAAATAAAATCTCCTAATTGAAGAAGAAGATCTTCTTGTGTAGAGAGATTTTTTTGAAGAAGAAAGAGAGAGAGAAGAGAGAGAGAGAGAGAGAGAAAACCCATAATCAAACAAATTCAAAAAAAACACAAAAAAATAGAGAGATTTTTTTTAAAGGTTTTGTTGTGTAATAAAAAAAAGATAGTTTAAAAAAAATTTCTTTAAAAAACCAACAAAAGAAAAAAAAGAGAAAAAAGAGAAACAAACTTTTCTTCAAGAGATCTGTGTAATAATCTCTCGAACATGGTTCTGGTAGGTTCTTAAATTTTCGTGTTTTTTTATGAATTCAAATCAATCTCACACATTCTTCACATATAGAGATTCTCTTCACAGTCTTGGCAATATAATACAGTTGCAACCCTTTTCTTCGATTTATCTTCAAGGCAACAGTCACATATAATTGTTTTTTTTTCTTCTTCTTCTTCTTAATCTTCTTGTTTTTTGATTTTTTTTTTTGTTGAATTTTTTGGTTGATTTGTACTGGGCATTTTAGTAGCTATTATTGTTAGGTTGAGAGTTTTTAATTGTCGAAAGATTAAGAGTAATTAATTAAAATGCCTAAAATTATAAGAAGAGAAAAGAGTAAATTCAAGTTAAGTAAAAAATGAAAACTGTGAATTTTTTAGACCAAAATCCAAATTTTCAGTTTTTTTAATTTTTAAAATCTATGGTATGTCTGTTTGAGACATTTCAAAAAAGGAAAAACTTTATACGGAATTAGAATAACGATGATATTCTAAGCTAACCAATAACCAAGATATAATACTTTTTTTTTTAAGGGATCTTGTTTTGGAATTTTGTTTGTTCAAAATCAAAACCAAAAAGCTAAGAGAGAGAGAGAGAGAGAGAGAGAGAGAAGGAGGAAAAACCCATAATCAAACAAATTCAAAAACACAAAAAGAAGTGAGAGAGAGAGAGAGAGAGATTTTTTCAGAAAGGTTTCATTAAGAATAAAGAAAAGAAAAGAATATTCAAAAATTTCCGTAGTAGAAAAAAAAAAAAACAAAAGAACAAAAAAAGAGAAAATAGAGAAACATACTTTTCTTCAAGATCTCTGTAATAATCTCTCGAACATGGTTCTGGTAGGTTCTTAAATCTTCGTGTATTTTTAATGAATTAAATCAAATCACTCACATTCTTTACCTAACCTATAGACTTTCTCTTCACAGTCTTGGCAATATACTCTATGGCTGTAATTCTTTTTGATTGTTGATCATCATTATTCTGGGCAACTGCCACACCATAATTATTGTTTTGTATTTCTTCTTCTTCTTCTTCTTCTTCTTCTTCTTCTTCTTCTTATTCTTGGTCTTCCTCTTCTTCTTGATCTTCTTCTTGGTTTTTCTTATTTTGGTTGAATTGGGCAATTAGTAGTGGGCATTGTGGTTATTGTTTTTGTTGTATGGTTCGAGAAGTTTTTAATTGGAGAAAGGTAGGGGTAATTAATCAAGATTAAGTTTACGAAGAAGGGAGAGTATATTCGGGTAAATAATAATAAAAGAAAAAATGAAAAATGATATTTTTTATACACAAACTAGAAAATTTTGAATTTTTAATTTGGTAAAGTCTGTGGTATGTGTGTTTGGATCCTTTTCAAAAAGGAATAAGTTCGAATATATTTTAAGTTACTTAAAAAAAAAAAAAAAAAAAAACAATCAATTCTTTTGAGAAAGGTTGTGTTTGGAATTCTTTATTTTTTTTTATTATCAAAAATAAAGAGAGAAAAATCTTCTTATTTGGTATTTTAAAAGAAGTAGAAGTATTAGAGAAGAGAAGAGAAGAGAAATTTCAAAGAAGAAGACCAGAAGAAAACTTTTTGTTCCTTTTAATTAAAAGCGTAAAAAAAAGAATAGAAATTCATTTTGGATTATAATTGGATCTTTCTTTCTCTCTCTTTGAGTATTTAGGTCCATTTATAATTTTCAATTTATTTCAAAGATTCTGTTTGTAACAATTTATTACTAGATCTCACTTTTGATATTTTTCTTCTGGCTGTTTTTAATGTAAATTTACATTAATTGATTATCAAAAAACTTCTTCTTTTTCTGTTCATTGTTTTTTTACAGGTTTGGTTATTTTTTCAATTACAAGAATAAAAAGAAAAATAATTCGTTTTTTTTGCTGTTTATTTGATAATCGTTACAAAACAACTTTTTTTAATTTCACGTTTTTTGTCTAACAGATATGTTGAATAGTGGATCTTTTTGTCTGTTCTACATTTAGGTTTTTTGATTTTGGATATTTTTTGTATTTTGGTCAGAAATTCTGTACATATTTACTCTCATATATGTACCTCTAACATTAATTTCAAAACATTCTTCAATAACCCTAGTATTACATTACATAATTCACATAAGATCTCAAAATTCAATAATTTTGGTAAAAGTACTCCTTCAAAAATTTTCTAGTTGTTGTTTTCTGAATGGAGAAAACTGGGAAATTTTCAAACTAAATTTTTAAAATCCATTTAGAGAAATTCTGTACAGAATTACTATACGTACCATAAAGTTATTTTAAATACATTATTCAGATTAAAATAAACATTAACATTAACATTAAATCTAACATTAACATTAACAATTAACATTAACATTAACATTAACATTAACATTAACATTAACATTAACAATTAACAGCCCTTTGATCATATTTCATGTTTTATAGTGTATGTATATATATATATATAGTGATTCTAAATCCATCATTATCCTCATATGTCAAAAAACCCAGATTTATTACCCGCCCACTTCTGTGCCAAACTTTTCACTTCTGTGCCAGGACGGCAGCTCTTGCACACTGCATCATAAGGAACGGTGCAATGTAGCAACTGGTTACTTCTGTTCCAGACAACTCACTTCTGTTCTAGGACGAGGGATCTTGCACTCCTGTATTATCAGGTTAGGTGTTTGAGCAAGCAGTTTTAGATCAAGCTTTTTCTCAACAATCAACTATATGAAATGTGAACTCTATAATAATCTTTCTTCAGTTTATTGACAATCAATTTTATATTAGCAACAAACAAAAAAAATACAAACCTCAATCATTAACAAACAAACAATAACAACAAACCAATCATAACAAACAAATAAAAAAACAAACAAACAATAACAAACAAAAAAAAACAAACAACACTTTGAACAATTTGAAAATTCCTTAACATGAGTTTTGAACAATAATGAACAATCATGTCTATAAACTGTTCATTGATATATATATATATATATATATATATATATATATATTGCTGTAACTAAGCTAACCTAACCTAATTGTAAAATTTAGAAAAGACATTGGGTGAAAATGTTGATTTATTTTTATAAAATTAATATTTATTTTATGAAAATTAAGAAAATTCATTTTAGATCATTTCATCATCATGATCATAATCATGATCATGAATATCAATTAACTGTTTAAAAATTTCATTAATTAGAGTTTATATAAATATCTATCTATCTATCTATCTATCTATCTATCTATCTATAAACACATAAATAGATCCATCAATCAATCAATCAATCAATCAATCAATTAATCAATCAATTAATCAATCAATCAATTAATCAATCAATTAATCAATCAATCAATCAATCAATCAATCAATCAATCAATTACTCAATCCAGAAATCACTCACTCACTCACTCAATCACTCACTCAAAAGAAAGCAAATTATCAAAAATATTTCAAACATTTATTATTCTCTTTAAAAAAAGCATTGATGGAACGAGAACGACCTTCAAGACAATTCTTTCTGAGGAATCTGTACACGGATGAAGAATTAGCTGATGTCAAATTGTCGTCTGGGGATTCGGGAAGTTATATGTGGGCACACAAATTGATCTTGGCACAGCAATCGCCTGTGTTTAAAAGAAACCTGTACCCAACAGGGTGGATGTTTGAATGTGGATCGAGGATGCATGATCTATGGTACCCTGATGTGAAAAGTGTAGTGATGTGTGCGCTTGTGGAGTTCATTTACACGGGCCAATTCCATCTTGAGTTAAAATGGATTCACCTTTTGATCGAAGCGTCGATATTTTTCTAAATGCGGGCGCTCTTTTACGCAGCTATTATGCAGTACATTTCCCCCAAGGAGAAGTATCTAGGCAAGCGATTTTCCAAAGAACAAAGCATCTCAAAGGAGGAGGTTGTTAGCGGCGGTGGCGGCGGCAAGACAGGTGTAGTCGGTCGGAAAACAATAGACTCGCCTTTGGCATCGATCATTACACGCCGCGAGCACCGTATTTGCCTTGTGCGTTGGATCTCTTACATAGACAGCCGAGATGAATATGAAGATGAATATGAAGATGGATATGAAGATGAATATGAAGATGGATATGAAGATGAAGAAGTAGATGGGGCTGTTTTATGTGAATTCGATCTCGTGTCATATTTATATAAAATTGGGGAACATTTATGCCAAAAATTGAACAGAACAAGAAATAAAGAGAATCTAAAGTACCTTTTGCAATACCTGTTGCCACATGTACGATACAACAGAATGGAATACTTAGAATTAATCGAACTTTATCATTCCAAATTGTCCTTGCAAAAAGATATAATATTGATCAGGATTCTTTATAAACTCAATCGCATGGGATTTGGGCAAGACAATGACCTTTTCATTGACATTGACATTGAAAATGAGATTGAGAATAAGAAGAAGAAGAAGAAGTGGGAGAAGGAGAAGGAGAAGATGAATGAGAAGGAGAAAATGAATGAAAAGGAGTATGAAAAGGAGTAAGAGAATAAGAATTACTTTAAGAATTACTATGAGAATAAGAAAGAGAAAGAGAAAGAGAATAAGAATGAAAATACGAATGAGAATGAGAATGAAAAGGAGAATGAGAATGAAAAGGAGAATGAGAATGAGAATGAAAATAAGAATGAGGATGAGAATGAGAATGAAAAGGAGAATGATGATGATGATGATGAAGATGAAGAAGATAAAAAACAAAAGGTTGTGGATCAAAATGCATTATTCAAGAAAGATAACTTTTTAAAGTACAATCATATGAAACTATCTCTTCAAAACAATCAATACTACTTGAGTTTTAGAAAACGTAATTGGAATGAAATTTCTGAGAAATGAATAAAAATTTTTTTGTAAATATAAATAAATTGACTCTTTTCATTTTTTTCTTCTCTTTTCATTTTCATTTTTTTTTTTTTTTTTTTTTTTTTTTTTATTAATGATTGTTTGTTTTTGATTTTTACTGAGTGATGAAAACTTTTAGTAGTCAAGACAAATATTAATATCTGATCAAAGAGTAAATTCATTATTAGAGGAATCTAATGGGGGGGGGTAAAAAATTTTTTTTATATTTTGATAATTTTGAAATTAGAAAATTAAATTGTGTCAAATTTTTCAATAAGTTTATATTAATTAGATCGATCTCTATGATAGAGATATATCTGATAAACATTTGTTTTGGTGCTAATTTTTTATTGGAAAATGATAAGTGAGAAATCCATTCTAATATATATATATATAAACTCATTTCGAAAAATAATACTGCAGTTTTTAAAAAGGATGTTCAGGATAACCAATTATATAAATTAACCAATTAACAATTAACAATTACAATTAACATTAACATTAACATTAACATTAACATTAACATTAACATTAACTTTAACATTAACATTAACATTAACATTAACATTAACATTAACATTAAAATTAATCATGAATCATTGATTTCAAAAGACCGGAAAATTCTCTTTTCATCTTCTTCTTCTTCTTTTTATTGTTGTTATTTCATTGTCTAGAGATACAGATCTCTCTAGAGAGATAATGAGGAAAAAAAAAAAAAAACCCAAAACAAAAGTTATTACCCGCCCACTTCTGTGCCAGCAATTACAGTTCTGTGCCAGCACGAGGGGGGTTCTTGCAGGGTGTGTCGAGAAATGAATGTCAAGAAAGTGAATATACACTGAAAAACAACTACAACAATGAAAATGACAAGAACAGCAGCACAACAACAACAACAACAACAACAACAACAACAACAACAACAACAACAACAGCAACAGCAACAGCAACAGCAACAGCAACAGCAACAGCAACAGCAACATATCCACAAAAAAACAACAATCAACAATAACAACCTATCCACAAAAACCTATCCACAAAAACAACAATAAATCTACTAATCCACAAAAACATATTTTCCTAATCTCAAATAATGAAAATTTCAAAAATTTTAAAATTTCAAAAAGTGTTTTTACTTATATATGGTCAAAACATGTTTTCAAATTTTTCAAAATTAACAAAATTGTTAAAATAGAAATTCTTAACATACTGAGTCTACTCAAATACTATATTATAAAACATTGTTTATTTCAAACACTCAACACACTAATATCATTATTTTGTTCCGAGTCTCAAATAATGAAAATTTCAAAAATCAAAAAAAGTGTTTGCCCATATATTGTCAAAACATGTTTTCAAAATTTTCAAAAATTTCAAATTTTTTAAAAAAATGTAAAAATGTAAATTTAAAAGATAGTGAATCTACCCAAATATATTATTATAAAATATTGTTTATTTTAAAGACTCAACATATTGATATCATATTTTTCTACCTAGTCTCAAATAATGAAAATTTCAAAAATCAAAAATTCAAAAAAACGTTTTTTATACCGAAAGACAAAACATTTTTACAAATTTTTTCAACCAAATTCAAGAATTTGAAAATAATATTATCATTAATACTCTCAAAATAATAGATTTTATAAAATATTGTTCTTGTTTTACATAGTATCAATTTGTCATTATCAGAATGACTTTCAAAATAGTTCAAAATTTTCTTATCAAAATAATAATTCAAAAAATTATTTAATTAAAGTTAAATATAGTGTATCAAAGAATGTCAATTCATTTGGATATAGATAGAGAGAAAAAAAAATTAAAAAAATGATTCAATGTAAAAATTCAGATTTAGAAGAGTTCTAATCGGAACTTATTCCACGAACCTACACGACAAGTCATTATTTCTAATAAGGGAATATCTTTCGATTTGAAGAGTTTTTTTTCTTCTTTATATAAAATTATAAAAAAAAAATTATCAAATCAAATCTAAGGATTGTAATTATTTAATATGAAATAAATCATTATAATAATAAAAAAAAAATATTGATATAAAAAACAGAGAAATTCAATCCAGAATTACTTAAACACTAACCTAACCTTCAAGATCAATCATTAATAGTAACTTTAACATTAACATTAACATTAACATTAACATTAACCATAAACATTAACATTAACATTAACATTAACATTAACATTAACATTAACATTAACCTTAACAATTAACATTAACATTAACATTAATCATTGATCATGTATCATTCTAGATCTATATAATTTCATAATTGTACCCCACTCTATAAATAGTGTCAATATATATTCCACTTGAAAAATCAATAAATTTACCCGCCCACTTCTGTGCCAAAGTTGTCACTTCTGTGCCACCACGGTGGTTTCTTGCACATCATGAAAATGAAGGGACTTGTATCAACAGTGGAATTTAGCAACATTAGCAAGCAAAGGAACAATCAACCATCAATAACAACAACAACAACAACAACAACAACAGCAACAACAACAAAAACAACTTATCCTAATCTAATCTAATCTATCCACTAAACCACAAAAAAAAAAACAAACACAAAAACAATTCATCATAAATTAGATCAAATAGATCAATTACCAATAATTTAAACAATTTGATGTTTAACTATAATTATTGAATTTTTACAAAAAAAAAATACTAATAAGAATAACAACACTCATATTGATAAAAAGATGATTTTAAATGAATTATTTAATTCTAATTTTTGATAATTTCATAAAATGTGTTTTTATGTGATCTCATATAATAATGGTAAACAAATTAATAAATTTTTCAACAATTAACTGTTGAGAGGAAAAATGTTGGACACATCGAGAAAAAATAGTTTTCAACACAATTTTGAATTGAGGGAATATTTGTAAAATTGAAAATCCAAATCATTATTGTTAAATAAGGTGAATTTTATAATAAATCCAGGTTTAAAATGTGTGTCACAAGTTCATTAATAGATGATTTGTGTAGAATACTCATTTGAATGGAATGATAAAATAAAGTTGATCAATATTATTTTTAATAAAAATTAAAAAGTTTTTGTAAAGTTTACTATTAATTCTTGAAAATGGTAATTTTTAAACATACTTTAGATTATAAGAGATCAGGTTTTGAAAAAAAAGTAGAATTACACCAAGCGTTATTCTAATAATTAACATTAACAATTAACATTAACAATTAACATTAACATTTAACATTAACATTAATCATTAAACAATTAACCATTCAAGATCTATAGAATTTCATAATTGTTGTTTATATATATATATACACATCAATATATATTCCACTTGAAAAATTAATAATTTTACCTACTCACTTCTGTGCCAAAGATGTCACTTTTGTGCCACCACGGTGGTTTCTTGCACAGCAAGGAAATGAATGGTCTTGTATCAACAGTGGATGGTTAGCAACATTAGCAAGTAAAAGAACAATCAACCATCAATAACAACAATAAACAACAACAACAATAAACAAAAACAACAACAATAAACAAAAACAACAACAACAACAACAACAACAACAACAACAACCTATCCTAAAACAACAACAAATCAACAATAACAACCTATCAACAAAAACATATCCACAAAAACCTATCCACCAAAACAACAAAAAATCCACTAATCCACAAAAACATATTTTCCTAATCTCAAATAATGAAAATTTCAAAAATCAAAAATTTCAAAATTCAAAAATGTTTTTATGTATATAGACAAAACATGTTTTCAAAATTTTCAAAAAGTTCAAAAATGTAAAAATGAAAATTCTTAAGATACTGAGTATACTCAAATACAATATTATAAAACATTGTTTATTTTAAAGAATCAAAACACTAACATCATATTTTTCTCCCTAGTCTCAAATAATGAATTTTCAAAAATTCAAAAAGTGTTTATATATATATATGGTCCTAACATGTTTTCAAATTTTTTCAACCAAATTCAAGAATTTGAAAATAATATTATCATTAATACTCTCAAATAATAGATTTTATAAAATATTGTTCTTTTTTTTACATAGTATCAATTTGTCATTATCATAATGATTTTCAAAATAGTTCAAAATTTTCTTATCAAAATAATAATTTAAAAAATTATTTAATTAAAGTCAAATATAGTGTATCAAAGAATGTCAATTCATTTGGATCTAAGAGAAAGAAAAAAAATTAAAAAAAAAATGGTTTTATGTAAAAATTCAGATTTAGAAGAGTTCTAATCGGAACTTATTTCACGTACCTACTCGACAAGTTCATTATTTCTAACAAGACAGACACCTTTCGATTTGAAGAGTTTTTTTCTTCTTTATATAAAAATTATAAAAAAAATAACAGAACCTAAATCAAATCAAATCAAAGGATTGGAAGTATTTAATATGAAAAAAATCATAATAATAATAAAATAAAATATGATATAAAAAACAGAGAAATTCAATCCAGAATTACTTAAACACTAACCTAACCTTCAAGATCAATCATTAACAGTAACATTTACATTAACATTAACATTAACAATTAACATTAACATTAACATTAACATTAAAATTACAGCCGTTCCAAGGCTACCATAAAATTTTAAATAAAACACAAATGAGTTTTCTATTCTTATTTTCTATTTTCAAAAAAATCGGAAATAATAGCTATTATTCAAAAAAAAATTTCAATAAATGAGCTATTATTCAAATCTTGAAACATCAAAAAAAAAATTCAAGATCACTTAAAACTTAAAAATTATTGGTCAATAAAGAGCCCAAAAAAATATCAATATTGACTGATCTTTAAAAATTTACCTTTATTGAACAATATTTTTAGGTGCTTCTTGAATCTTCAGAAAGTTTTTTTTTTTTGTTGTTTCAAAATATGAATAATAGCTCATTTATTGAAATTTTTTTTTGAATAATAGCTATTATTTCCGATTTTTTTGAAAATAAAAAATAAGAATAGAAAACTCAAATCTGTTTTATTTAAAATTTTATGGTAGACTTGGAAAGACTGTAACATTAACATTAACATTAACATTAACAATTAACAATTAACATTAACATTTATATTAATATTAACATTAACATTTAAACATTAACCATTCAAGATCTATATAATTTCATTATTGTTCTCTATATAAATATATAGTGTCAATATATTTTCCACTTGAAAAATCAATAATTTTACCTAATCACTTCTGTGCCAAAGTTGTCACTTCTGTGCCACCACGGTGGTTTCTTGCACAGCAAGGAAATGCATGGTATAGTATCAGAAGTGAATGATTAGCAACATTAGCAAGCCAAGGAAGATATTCACGTATAGAACAACAACAACAACAACAACAACAACGACAACAACAACAACAAAAAAACAACAATATATACTAATCTAATCTAATCTAAAATAACACAAAAACAACAAAAAAACAAAAAAAAAACAAAAAAAAAAACACAAAAACTACAAATACACAAAAACAAGCTATACATAAGAAAAAAACAATATATCTACACAAACCAAACAAATCATTCATTAGTCCATTCAAATAAAATCAAACAATTACAAATTTCATTCACATAGTTCAAATAAAATCAAACATATCAAATAAAATTCAATCAACAAAACTAGTCAATTAAATGAAATTTATTCAAATCCACAAGATCCATTATTCACCAAATGACAATTAATTCATTCAATTCATCTATATTCAGATCAATCATTTATTCTATTCATTTAATCATCTTCATACAATCACAATTTCAATCAAACATATATCATACACATTCAAGGATCTTCAAACAAATTCAAACAATCAAACAATCAATTATTCAAATAATCAAATCAATCATTTATTCGTCCATTCAATTCAAGTAACCAACTAACAAATTTAATCCCATAGTTCAACATATCAAAAATATCAAACAAATTAAATCAATTAATCAATTCACTAATTTATCAATCATCTACAATCATTCAATCAAATCATATTCAATTTTCAATCAAATCTATTCAATTTTCAAATAAAACCCAAACAACCCTACCCTATTTGAACCATCATCATCATCATCATGATTATGAACATAATCATAATAATAAAATTTTAATTTTCAAATCTTAAAATTCAAAAAAAATAATATATGTACAATGCAGATCTCTATCTGTTATCATCTTTTCTAAAATTAAAAAATTTTTATTCATTTATATTTATTTTTATTGTCTATAAAAATCATTTCTAAAAGTTTACCCTAATATTTTAATTGTTTTCAATTAATAATTCAATATAAAAATTCGGTGGAGAATTTCATCAAGAAAAAATTTTTTATTTTTTTGAATTGCAAAATAATAGATACTTTAACATTCACATTAACTTCAAGATCTAATCAAAAGAATAGTAACATTCAATTAACATTAACAATTAACATTAACAATTAACATTAACATTTAACATTAACCTTAACATTAACATTAACATTAACATTAACATTAACAAAAATTAACATTAACATTAACATTAACATTAACATTAACATTAACATTAACATTAACATTAACATTAACATTAACATGAACATTTATAACATTAACATTTTCAAATTTTGGCTTTGATCAATATATTTCATGTTTATTGTATATATATATATATATATATAGCGATTATGGATCCAGCATTTTCCTCATGTCAAAAAACCCAGATTTATTACCCGCCCACTTCTGTGCCAAACTTTTCACTTCTGTGCCAGGACGAGAGCTCTTGCACAGTGTCAAAAGAAACGGTTTTTAAGCAAGCTTCTGTGCAAGGCAACTCACTGCTGTTCCAGGACGACGTTTCTTGCACTCCTGTATTATCGGCTACGACGGAATGTGGCAAGGAAGGTATTTTAGCAAGCTTTTCTCAAGAATCAACACATATGACTCTATGTACTATGATCAACTCTATAAATTTCTTCCATTAGTGATCAATCAATAAGTATAGTAGCAACAAACAAACAAACAAACAAACAAACATCCAACCAATCCAACTAATTCAATGGATTCATATATTCAACCACTTGAGAAACAACAATGATGAATTCAATTTGAAACACATGATCTGTAACAATATCAATCCAGATGGATGAGAAAAACAAACATCTATTCTCATAATGAGTAGGACAAAGTTCAATAATTATTAATTAATTAACAAAATATGTGTTAATAATAATACAGCTGTTCCAACCCTACCGTGAAAATTTATAAGACACAGAAATTGATTTTCTATTATTAAATTTTGTCATGTATAACAAACCGTAAAATGGATCTGAAAGTTTATTATCAACCATAAAAATTTTTATTAGAAGAAAAAAATTTATATTATCCAATTTTTGGTTTTTGAAAATGGCAAATAAATTGTAAAAAAAAGTATATTAATAAGGATCTTGAATTTCTAAAATTAGGAGTATTTCGGTTTTAAACAATTTAAAAGCAAGGATCGAAAAATACTTTCATGTTTCTGTGATTTCTTTTCTTATGAAATTCCAATTTTTTTCTTTCTTTAAGATTAAAAAACAATTTTCTCATATGATATGATAGAAATTGAATTTTCTATTTCATAAATGGAAATTTTATAATATACAAAGGATCTGTATATCTTATAATTTTTTACGGTAGGGTTGGAACAGCTGTATATATATATATATATGTATATATTCAAATCTTGTTAAGTAATGATGTCTGAATTCTCCTACATACCTAACTCAAATTTTCCTTTTCTTTTCAAAAAAAAAAAATACCAAAATATAACTTTACGCACCTAACCTAATAGGTGCTATATTACCTACACCCCCAAACCCCCTGAAGGGGGCTTTTTCTCCTACCCTACTTTATGATATTAAGTCATTGAAATTAATAGATTCAAATTAAGAATTGGGTTTTTTAAAAATCATTTTTTTTAAATCTATAATACATTCAACTTCAACTTTTTAAATTACAAACTTTAAACAAAAATTCAATCATACAAAATAAATTTCAAATCTGGAATATAATTTTTGGATATCTAATAAAATTATTTCTGAATAATTCCTAAAAAAAAAAAAAAAAAAATCTAAAATTCTAATTCGGAATTTTGTGTAACTAAATTTTAACAAATATTTTGGTAATTGAAAATTTTAAGTATCGGTATATTTAAAAGTAGTTTTCAAATCTCACAAATATTTATTCAGTGAGATCTATAATTTGGAAAAAATTGAATTTTTTTTCAGAAAAAGTGAGAATTGATCTCACTTATCTTATGATTTCTGTGATTATTTTTATTTCTGTGATTTCTCAAAATTCAGTGATTTCTATTATTTTTGCAATGTCTCATTAATGTCTGTGTTCTCTCAAAATACAAAAGAAGGATTGGAAAAATCGAATTTTGAAGAAAATTTCCTTTGAGGTTCAAATTGAAAACTAGTTAACCTTGTTGGGAATTACCTACAGTCGATTTTTAAAATGTGTGAGTTATGATGAAATAGGTTTTAAATTTTCACCTGAAATGTCAAAATCTCAAAAAATTAACAAATAATTTGGGAATGTTGTTGACAGGTTCATTGTGATTTCCAAAGAAAGACGTAATTGAATAAAGCCAAGGTAAAGTGTTTGGTATTGTATTGGATCCAACAAAAATCCTCATTTCCAAAAAACTGAAAAGATCTTTTTTTCTCAACCAAAAGATACTGATAAAATGCAATTTAAGTTTGGAACTTTTTATTTGATTTTCCTTTTTTGAACTTTTTATGCTCAAGCTTTGGATAAAGCATTTTATGAAGTCAAGTGTTAAGAAACTCTCGAAAATAAATTGCTCTTCAAAATACTTATTGTACTGGACTGTTTGATAAAAAACAGTTCGAAGATTTTATAAAAATGGAAATTGAACTAAAATTTTTTTGAAATTTATTAGAATTTATCAGTATGAAGAAATAATTAAATCGTTGTTTTTAAGGAATAAAAAAACTGACTGCACTTTTGTAAAAATTTTTTTTAGATGAAAACAATGAATGTAAAATACCACTAAACCTTGACCATTGCTACTCCAATCCAATTGGTATTGAACATGAACAATTCAGTTTTTCGAGAGAGACAAAACAAAAAATATAATCTCATAAAAAACATAAAAATGAACCCAAAAAAATTAAAAGTGTTTCGATATGTTTGTCATGGAAGATTCTTTCAAATGAACAAAAACAAAGTAAATAATATCCACCAAAAATCCTAAAATGTGAATTTCAACCCAAGGAACCAAAAATAACCAAATGAGTCAAAAACTAAAAAAAAAAATAAGAGAAAGTCACAATTCCTTTGTAGGAATTGTTCTGATTTGTGTGTTACAAATTGTAAATTTTAGCAACTCGTTGATCAATACTCATATACACTCGATCTTCATAAGTTAGTGGCATCCATCACTAATGTTATTAAAATGATCTTCATTTTTCAATCTCAGAGATTGTGATTTATTTTTCTTTTTCATTTTTTAGGTTTCTTGATTAGGTTTGTTCGAGTTTACCGATTTCAGTTTTGTTTTGATCATTTTCCATTTTATATATGAAAGAATTATGGAATTTTCATCCAAATTGTCAAATATTATCAACATTAACGTTGCTTGTGGAATTTTTATTGTTTTATAAGTTAGATCCTTAGAATTAATTTGAAAATTGTCAGTTTTGGATTTAATATCTTTATTTGTATTTTAGGTGTGTATTTATTAATATAAGTTTTTGTTTTGTTTATTTGTTTGTTTGTTGTTTTTTTTTATGAATATTATTTTATGTTTATGTTTTGTTTTATGTGATTTTGTTAAGTTAGAATAAGTGTAAAGTTTTGTAACTTATTTGTGATTGTAATATATTGTGTTTTGTATTAATTTAAGAAGTAATTGATTATTGTTGTTGTTTGTGGTTTTATTGTTGTTTGTTGATTGTTGTGTGATTATTTATTGATATGGTGGTTTTGAATATACTGTTTTGAAGGCCATCTAAAGATGGCCTTTCATTTCTACTAAAGTAGAAATGAGATTATTATGAATGTTTTACAATTAAAATCAAAGAATAAAAAATTTACATTCTCTCTCTCCCAAATGTTAAAAGAAGATCCCTAAAAATAAAAATGAAATTTTTTTTTTGTTTTTTAATCCACTACTGACTTATGATTAATTTTGAAATGATCTCAAAAAAAATTAAACTTTCGGATTAGATTAGAGTTGATAATCCAGAAAAAAGGAAATTTTTGAAACAAAAACTAATAATTTTCTAAAAAAAATAAAAATTTTATTATTTCGAAATTGATGAAATGAACAGGTTTGAACAAAAAACTATATTGGTAAATTTGTTCAAATTCCTCCAAAAAAGAATTGTTGATCGATCAAATGTAAAGATAGCATCAAATGATTGCATGTGGATTTTTTCTATTCAACAAACTCAACAATTAATCTTTCTATCGTTAAATCAAAATAAAATTTGAGATCGAAATTTAATAAAACAGGATTATCGAATCTGTAAAAAAAGGAGAAATGAAAACAAAAACAAAAAAACAATTTAGACAGAATAATGAATTTTCATATTTTGTGAAAAAAATCCAAAATTATTTCCAAATTGCATGTAAAATTAAAGATTTTTATTCTTTCAAGGGTTTTATATTGTGTCTAAATTGTTTCTATTTTGTTCATATAAACTAAATTTCATAATAAATGGCCAACCTTACATTTGAATTTTGATTTGCTTTTGTATCGTTTTGAAGTTTTTCCTCTCACAATGAAAAGTTTGCAAATAAATCATTTTTTCTCTTTTTTATTTTTTCAAAAGTGTTTTGTTAAAATGGAAAATGAAAATGAAAAATTTGAAAAGAAGTAACAGATGAATTAATGGAAAAATTGGTTTCAAATATGACAAAGAGATTAGATTTAGTTATTCAAAGGGAAGGAGAATCGATAAATGGGTTTTATTAATTTTTAAAAAAAATTTTTTTTTCATGTAATGCTTCATTCAAAATAAATGATCACAATTTTTTTTAAAATTTTTTTTTAACTTTTTTTATTTTATTTTTTGAAGAAAAACAAATACCCCTTGGAGTAGTGAACCAAATACTAAAATAAAAATTTTGATATTATAATAGATAACTACAAGTATTAAAAATATTTTTCTTTAAATTTTGATAATTGATGGGCCAATGATTTTGAATGATAGTTTATATTAAAAATTGAACTGGCAATAGTATAATAATATAATTCATCAAACAGAGGATTTTTAACTAATTTATTCAACTAATTATTACATTTAGGTTAGGTAGGAAAGCCCCCTTCAGGGGGTTTGGGGGTGTAGGTAATATAGCACCTAATATGTTAGGTGCGTAAATATATATTCTGCTTTTTTTTTTTTTTTTTTTTTTTTTTTTTTTTTTAAAAAAAAAAAAAAATTTTCAGTTGGGTACGTAGGAGAATTCCGACAACATTCCTTAACAAGAATAATTTATACATATCCTTTCAAAGAAATTTAATTGACAATTAAAAAAATGAAAGTTATAACATTTTTTTTGGAAATTTTTTAAAAAACCCTAAATTATTTTAATTAATTTTTGAATTTAGTGTATTTCAAATTTATATTTTTAATTGTACCTGAAAAATATGTTGGAAAGTAAGTATATTAAAAGTGGAAACTAATTTAACATAGAAATGAGATTAAATTATTTTAATAATTAAAAGTAGAATAATGATAATAATCTGAAAAAATTATTGTAAGATAAATTATTCCATTTTTTCCAAATTTTATTCAAAACAAAATATTAAAATAATACCTATTCAAATACTTATATAATGAAAAATTGTTTATTTCAAATACCCAATACATTATTATTATATTTTTCTTCCAAATCACAAATCAAAATTTTCAATTATTCATTAATGTTTATATATATATGGTCAAAACATGTTTTCAAAATTTTCAAAACCATTTTCAAAAATGTTAAAATACAATTTTCAAAGATAGGTACTCTACTCGTATACAAGATTATAAAACATTGTTTATTTCAAAGATACAATACATTAACATTATATTTTTCTTCCTTGGCTCAAATAATGAATTTTCAAAATTTTCAAAAATTCAAAAAGTGTTTTTATATATATGGTCAAAACATGTTTTCAAATTTTTCAAAATTTTCAAAAATGTTATAATAAAAATTCTGAAGATACCGAACCTAGTCAAATACTATATTATAAAACATTGTTTATTTCAAAGACTCAACACACTGACATTCTAATTTTCTTCCTAGTCTCAAATAATGAATTTTCAAAATTTTCAAAAATTCAAAAAGTGTTTTTTATATATATGGTCAAAACATGTTTTCAAATTTTTCAAAAAATTTTCAAAAATAATAAAACAGAAATTCTGAAGATACTGAGTATACTCAAATATTCAATTCTATAAAACATTGTTTATTTCAAAGATACAATACATTGATATCATATTTTTCTTCCTAATCTCAAATCATGAAATTTCAAAAATTTCAAAAAAGTGTTTTTATACATATGTATGGTCCAAACCTTTTTTACAAATTTTTTTAATAATTCAAAAATTTTTATAATAATACTATCATTAAAAAACTCTCAAAATGATAGATTTCATAAAATTTTGTTCTTGTTTTACATAGTCTCAATTTGTCAGTATCAGAATGACTTTCAAAATAGTTCAAAATTTTCTTATAAAAATATTAATTCAAAAAATTATTTATATAAAATCAAATATAGAGTATCAAAGAATATCAATTCATTTGGATCTAAGAGAAAGAAAAAAAAATTAAAAAAATGATTTAATGTGAAAATTCAGATTTAGAAGAGTTCTAATCGGAACTTATTTCACGTACCTACTCGACAAGTTCATTATTTCTAATAACAAGACAGACACCTTTCGATTTGAAGAGTTTTTTTCTTCTTTATATAAAATTATAAAAAAAATAACCTAAATCAAATCAAATCTAAGGATTGGAAGTATTTAATATGAAATAAATCATAATAATAAAATAAAATATGATATAAAAAACAGAGAAATTCAATCCAGAATTACTTAAACACTAACATAAACTTCAAGATCTATCATTAACAATTTACATTAACATTAACAATTAACATTAACATTAACATTAACATTAACATTAACATTAACATTAACAATTAACATTAACATTAAATCATTAACATTGATCATGTATCATTCTAGATCTATATAATTTCATAATTGTACTCTATAAATAGTGTCAATATATATTCCACTTGAAAAATCAATAAATTTACCCGCCCACTTCTGTGCCAAAGTTGTCACTTCTGTGCCACCACGGTGGTTTCTTGCACAGCAAGGAAATGCATTGTAAACTAGCGACGATGATGGTACACATGATTGCTTATGACCAAGCAACAATAACAGCAACAATAACATATCCACAAAAAAAAACAACGAACAACAACAACAACAACAACAGCAACACCAACATATCCACAAAAAACAACAATCATCAATAACAACCTATCCACAAAAACCTATCCACAAAAACAACAATAAATCTACTAATCCACAAAAATATATTTTCCGAATCTCAAATAATGAAAATTTCAAAAAGTGTTTTTGCCCATATATGGTCAAAACATGTTTTTAAATTTTTCAAAATTAACAAAATTGTTAAAATAGAAATTCTGAACATACTGAGTCTACTCAAATACTATATTATAAAACATTGTTTATTTCAAACACTCAACACACTAATATCATTATTTTGTTCCTAGTCTCAAATAATGAAAATTTCAAAAATCAAAAATTTCAAAAATCAAAAAAGTGTTTGCCCATATATGGTCAAAACATGTTTTCAAAATTTTCAAAAATTTCAAAAATGTTAAAATAGAAATTCTTAAGATAGTGAATCTCCCCAAATATATTATTATAAAATATTGTTTATTTTAAAGACTCAACATATTGATATCATATTTTTCTACCTAGTCTCAAATAATGAAAATTTCAAAAATCAAAATTTTCAAAATTCAAAAAGTGTTTTTATTTATATATAGACAAAACATATTTTCAATTTTTTTCAACCAAATTCAAAAATTTTTATAATAATACTATCATTAAAAAACTCAAAATGATAGATTTTATAAAATATTGTTTATTTCAAACACTCAACACACTAATAACATTATAATTTTCTCCCTAGTTCCAAATAATGAATTTTCATAAATTTTCAAGTATTTCAAAATTCAAAAAGTGTTTTAATACATATAGACAAATCATGTTTTCAAATTTTTCAAAAATTTCAAAAATGTAAAAATGAAAATTCGAAAGATACTGAGTATACTCAAATACAATATTATAAAACATTGTTTATTTTAAAGAATCAAAACACTAACATCATATTTTTCTCCCTAGTCTCAAATAATGAATTTTCAAAAATCCAAAAAGTGTTTTTATATATATATATGGTCCTAACATGTGTTCAAATTTTTTCAACCAAATTCAAGAATTTGAAAATACAGCTGTTCCAACCCTACCGTGAAAATTTATAAGGCACAGAAATTGATTTTCTATTATTAAATTTTGTCATGTATAACAAACCGTAAAATGGATATGAAAGTTTATTATCAACCATAAAAAATTTTTATTCGAAGAGAAAAAAATTTATATTATCCAATTTTTGGTTTTTGAAAATGGCAAATAAATTGTAAAAAAAAGTATATTAATAAGGATCTTGAATTTCTAAAATTGGGAGTATTTCGGTTTTAAACAATTTAAAAGCAAGGATCGAAAAAATACTTTCATGTTTCTGTGATTTCTTTTCTTATGAAATTCCAATTTTTTTTTTTCTTTAAGATTAAAAAAAAAATTTTCTCATTGGATATGATAGAAATTGAATTTTCTATTTCATAAATGGAAATTTTATAATATACAAAGGATCTGTATATCTTATAATTTTTTACGGTAGGGTTGGAACAGCTGTAATATTATCATTAATACTCTCAAAATCATAGATTTTATAAAATATTGTTCTTTTTTTACATAGTATCAATTTGCCATTATCATAATGATTTTCAAAATAGTTCAAAATTTTCTTATCAAAATAATAATTTAAAAAATTATTTAAATAAAGTCAAATATAGTGTATCAAAGAATGTCAATTCATTTGGATCTAAGAGAAAGAAAAAAAAATTAAAAAAAAAATGGTTTTATGTGAAAATTCAGATTTAGAAGAGTTCTAATCGGAACTTATTACACGTACCTACTCGACAAGTTCATTATTTCTAATAAGGGAATATCTTTTGATTTGAAGAGTTTTTTTCTTCTTTATATAAAATTATAAAAAAAAATTATCAAATCAAATCTAAGGATTGGAAGTATTTAATATGAAATAAATCATAATAATAAAATAAAATATTGATATAAAAAACAGAGAAATTCAATCCAGAATTACTTAAACACTAACATAAACTTCAAGATCTATCATTAACAATAACAATTAACATTAACAATTAACATTAACATTAACATTAACCATAAACATTAACATTAACATTAACATTAACATTAACATTAACATTAACATTAACATTAACATTAACATTAACATTAACAATTAACATTAACATTAACATTAATCATTGATCATTAAATCATTAAATCATTAAAATTAAATCCTTTTTCTAAGAATTCTCTTTCGTTGTTGTTTGGTGATCTAAATTCGAGGTGTGTTTATTAAGAAAGATACTGAGAGAAAAAAAAAAAAAAACCCAAAAACAAAATTTATTACCCGTCCACTTCTGTGCCAAACTTTTCACTTCTGTGCCAGGACGGCAGCTCTTGCACACTGTATCATACGGAACGGTGCAATGTAGCAACTGGGTACTTCTGTTCCAGACAACTCACTTCTGTTCTAGGACGAGGGTTCTTGCACTCCTGTATTATCGGCTAGGTGTTTGAGCAAGCAGTTTTAGATCAAGCTTTTTCTCAACAATCAACTGACTCTGGACACATAGAAACGATCAAACATAGAAAGGTTGAAAAATTTTTCTTGAATAAGATCTTTTTTGAATTATTACTTTATGTTGTTTCTTTCTTTCTTTTTTTTTTTTTTTTTTTTTTAACAATTTGAATATCGTATTTTGATGATTTACCTTAAGTTCTAAACTCTCTCTCTCTCTCTAAACTCTCTCTCGTTAGTTAGTTTTTTTTTTTTTTTTAATTTTGGAGAGTCAAGGTTAAAAACATTTCAATTAATTGGAGAAATGAAATGGTAGGTTAGGTTAATAATACTTTGAATCTTAATTATATAGGTTATAATTGTGCAAATGGAATTTCTAACAAGAACCAAATCATGTGTTAAATTTTCAAAACCATCCATATTCATTATTTTTAATTTCAAACCTATTTAGAATTTGACAACATTAAAATATGAACAAAATTTAAGAAAGATTTATATTTCTTGTTTTTTTTTAACTATTCGATCACATTGTAGTGAAAATAGGATATTTAGGTTAGGTTTTTATATAAAACAGCCAGTAGAAACTTATTTTTTTTTTTTTTTTTATATATCGAGAAACATTTATATTTAAAACAACAAGTATGATCAGTTAAATTAAAAAAAAATAAAAAAATAAAAAAACAAAACCAACAAATACTGGATTAAATAATATCAATTGATTACCAAGCACATTTAGAGTCCATTTTGATGTTGTAGTCAAATCTAGGTTTATTATTTGATTAATTCATTATTAATAAACATTGGATTTGAAAAATATTTAAAAGTGAATTTTTGAATTACCAAGATACGCACTGCTGATCAATGCAATCAAGACCAATTGACCTTTTTTTTGACTTTAGGGGGTTGATTGAACTTGAGAAAAAAAGAAGAAGTATAATAAAAAAAAAAAAAAAAAAAAAAAGATTTAGAGTGTAAAGTTAATTTGTTTGTTTCTTTGAATTAATCATTACTTTTGAATTGTATAGTTACTATTAATGTTCTTCAAGAAAAAAAATCATGGTGAATTCCTTCCTTCCCCAACTATTCTTATATATAGTTACCAGAACCTTGATTTGAGGAATGTATGCTATTAATAACTTTTCAAAAAATATTAAATAGTTATAATATTATATATATATATATATATATATCAATTTTTAATTATACTCAGTTTTCCCAAAAATCGATTAATGATAGATTTTGTGAGAGACCATTAAAAAAGAATTTTCAAAAAAATCTAGTATTTGAAAATTGTAATCAGAAATAATAAATGATTACCTAAATTACTCAAATAACAAACTTACGTTAATTATAAACCTATTCCGAAAAATAAGGGCCCAGTTGTTAAAAATAATGTTCAGAAAAACTAATATACGTAGGATACCTGTAAATTATCAGTCATAAACTAGAACTTTATTAATAATCATCAGAATATTGTACACTAACAAGATGTCTTTTTTTAACAATTTTTGTATGTTGAGAAAAAACCATTAAATTTTTTAATCAAAAATTTTGCAAAAAAATCTCCCAAAATTTTTCAAACATCTATATATTATCAAATATTTTTTCAGTTATAAAAATGATTTGATTTCAAGAAAAATTAAAATTTTCAAGATGAAACAAATATAGATTTAAATCAGTAAATAAAAATTCATAATTAATCCTGTATTATTATGGAAAGTACTGAACATAAAAAAATCAAATTCTCTTCTGATTTTTTGAATAAATTTTTTTATTTTCTTCCAATCTTGTTCTTGAAACAGTTTGCTTATTAAATTTTTAAATAGAAAAATTTTATCTGAAATTATTCATTAAACAACCACATAACATCTTATTGGAAATTCAATTATTCTAGAATGAGATCTCAACATTTGGGTACCTATTTTTCGAAATGGGTTTAAGAGCTTTGGTTTATTATAGTATTAATATATATATATATATATTTCATTTTAGAGAATTGACTCACCTTTTTTTTCTTAATCAAATTTTTTTTTGAATTAAACATCAAATTAAAAAGTAAAATAATTTATAAAGTTTTAGACGCTTATGTAGTTTGGTTAAAAGTTTAAATGATCTGATCATTAAAAATTGGTTTCACAAATTTTCAATATATTTCATTTTGATAAGAGAATTGACTCACCTTTTTTTTTCATACTTTGTTAAAAATAAATTTAGAATCTATAAAATAATTTTAAAGATATGATAGAGTTGTGAAACAATCTTTTTTTTTTACTCTTAATATCCTTTTAATATTTACTAGAATCAATCTCAAATCAAATTTAAAATTTTTAAAAAAGTCTTGTGTTTTTTTTGTTTTTAACACAATATCCATTCAGGACAATTGATGCACTTTGGAAAGATCTTCTTAATTTTGAGTTTTAAAATAAAAATTCATTAACTTTTGGGAGTAATTATTATTGATTTTTTTTGTTTTGTTGATCTTTTGTAATTTCAAAAATTTTCTTCCTTTTTTCTGATTTTAAAAAATTTCCAAAAAATAAGAAAAAATTTTGTTTAAGGTTTAGAAAAAATTGTCAAAGTAATTTGAAAGTCAATGAGAGAGAATTTGTAAAAAAGTTGTATTATAAACAAAAATATTGTTTAATTTTTTGTTTTGTTTTTAAAAAATTAATTCTTTTTGAATTCTACCTTTTTTCTTCAAGCCAATAAATAAAATCCGAAAGTCCAAAAATATATATATAAACACCAATTCAAAATTTTTAACACACCAAAATTCGATTTGTGAAAAAAAAAACTTATTTAACCACTTCTCGAAGATTTACCAAATTAGAACCATTCACTAATTGAAATGTTAACACTTTTTTATAGAATAAAATACTCACAAAACAATAAATAAATAATTATCAATACAAATAAATCAAGAAGGTGTGTTAAAAATTTTGGAGAGAGCAAAACAAAAAAATACATTAGTAAATTTGTTTAAATTCTATTAGGAATATTGATCGATCAAATGGTTAGATACTACCAACTAATTTTATTTGAGTTCTTCTATTTGGAACAACCCAACTTTAACATAATATAAACCTTGTAGAAAAATTTTGATCCAACGAAGCAAATTACGTAATTCAAACAATGAAATGAAAACAAAAACTAAAAGATGAAAAAATGATTTTCATATTTTACAAAAATCAAAATTATCTCAAATTTCAATGAAATTGTATTATTGTGATTGTTTGGAACATTTTAGCTGTGTGGAAAATTTTGAATTTTAGTTTATATATATATCAAAGTTAAATCAAACTAAACCATTTTTTACAAATACAAAGTATCCTAAAATAAAAAAAAAAAAAAAATTTAAACCAAAGAATAATATCGATTATACAATTATTTTACTGTTTTGTTTTATAGAAACAACCAAGTTTTCTCATTGTTATCCTTTTAAGAAGAAAAATTTTTTGATTTGAAATTTTTCTTTGTTTTAATTGCCAACGATGAAATTTTAAAATCTAATACAATGAAAATTTTGGGATCGAGGATTAAGAAAAACAATTGATAGTGTTGACCTTTTTCTTTTTTAAGGCAAAATATTTAGGTTCAGGGAAATGGAAATACTGTTAAATGTAAACATGATCTCAGCTCAAAATAATCCAATACTACATTTCCAGTAATGCGGAGAATTTTGAAAAAAATATAAAAATAAGTTCACAATTTAAGTTGTACAACAGTTGTAATAGGAATTATCACAAAGATTGTGTTACTTGTGTTAATTTTGAACAAAAACCAATTTATTAAAATTCTGTATTTTTTTCCAAAAAAAAAATTTATTTGATTTTCTTTCCTAATTGTAAAAATTATTATTATTTCTCTTTTTTATCGTAAGGGTTACAAGAGATTATATAATCGATCTTGGTTGGTATTTTTAAATTTTAGAGAAACATTATTTTTTTATGATATAATTCAATTGTTTGGATTGGGACATTTTTGTCCACATACCTAAATACCAGACTAAATATCTGGTTACTTACTATGCTACGTACCTAACCTACATACCAATCGACCTACCTTCGTACATTCCTACCTACCTACCTAGATACATACATACATACATACCAATATACATACCATACCTATATACCATACCTACCTACCTACCTACCTACCTACCTACATTCCTACATACCTACCTACATACACACACACACACACACACATATATATATATATATATATTAAAGGTGATTATTAGTTACTATTATTATATTGGTTAGAATTAATTTCCTCTTTAATTGTTTGATATGCACCATTATTGAAAAATGAACCGGTAAAATTCTTAATCTTTAATGATCTTGAACATAATACAAAATTGGTGGTTTTTCCAACCTTTTGAGTTGGTTATTGAAAATGAGAGAAAATTGAAATTGATTTGTTTATCGTTTCATGAAAAAAATAATGGTTAAAATGTGATTGAAAAGTGAAAATGCTATTTACGTGTTAAAAAAAGTAGTCTTAAATTTAATTTACACTTCCATTCTCATAATTAATGAATTTCAATTTGAAAATTTTGATTTGGTAAAATGCAAAGTTTAGATTTCTCAGTTTGATGATCAGCAAAAAATAAAAAACCCAATTTCATTTCATCTAAATCGATTTCTCTTCCATTTTAAATAATGATTTTTCCATTGCTCTCAAAATACTGATGATAAAAAATAAAGTTTGAATTTGATCATCCTTAAATTTGAAGTGCCTTCTGGAATGTGGTGCTATGATAAACCTAACCTGGGTTATATAGTTATATATAAATAAATAAAAAAAATAAAAAAAAAAATAAAAAAAAATCAATATTACTGTAATGTCTTAAAAGTATTAAACATTTAGCATTTAATAATTGATCACTTAAAAGGTAACTAATAACGATATGAATTAACAATTAAACATTGATTATTAAAAATATAAATTAACCACCAATGAAAAACTGACAATTGACAATTAAGATTAACAATTATCATAACCAAGAACCAATTACCCATTAACCAAATTAACCAATTAACCAATTAATCATTAACAATTAAACAGTATTAACAAAAATTAACATTAACATTAACATTAACATTTACATTAACATTAATCATTTAATCATTAAATCATTAAATCATTAAAATTAAATCCTTTTTCTAAGAATTCTCTTTCGTTGTTGTTTGGTGATCTTAATTCGAGGTGTGTTTATTTAGAAAGATACTGAGAGAAAAAAAAAAAAAAAACCCAAAAACAAAATTTATTACCCGCCCACTTCTGTGCCAGCAATTAAACTTCTGTGCCAGCACGAGGGGTCCTTGCTCCTTGCTCCTTGCTCCTTGCTCCTTGCTCCTTGCTCCTTGCTCGGCGAAGCTTTCAAGAATGGAAGGGGACTGCAAGTGAGTGCGTGTTGGGTTGGGGTTTGGTTAACACACACACACACACACGCACACACACACACACGAAATGAACTGCAGCAACAATCGCAATAAGAATGACAATAAATGCTGCAACATTAGCAACAGCAACAGCAACAGCAACAGTAACAGTAACAGTAACAGTAACAATAGCATCAGCAATGGCATTGGCAACAAGGACGAGTACAAGTACAAGTACAAGTACGATATCAATGGACAATGGAACAATGGAACAATGGAACAATGGAACAGAGTAACAATGGAACAATGGAACAATGAACAATGGATCATGATCATAACAATTCATGAATTCATACATGGATTGATCAACAATCAACTTGGTAAAAACCAAAATTATGAGTTATATATATATATATGTGTGTGTGTTGTTTGTCACTGAGAAATTGTATATGATTTTCACAAAAACCCCAAGGTTTATTACTAACTAGTATTTGAATTTCAAATGCAGAGAATTATTTTCACTTTATTTACTAGTATTTGAATTTCAAATGGGAAGAAATTTTCACTTCATTTTCATCAACATATATATATTTGAGAACCCAAATTTCAAAGTAATCTTTTGGGCATTTGTAAACTCGGTCTATTTGATTTTAATCGATTTTAATGGTTTCATTGGGATTATTATAGAAATTTACAATTATAAAAAAGAAGAACTGGAATCATAAATAGAAAAATGAGATGAAAATTTAATCCTATTTAATATTCAAATTACCAGTATATTAACAAATAATTTTGAGAAACTATTTTTCAAATTAAACCACTAGAAATTATTATCTCTAGGTATTGTTTTTTTTTTCTAACAAAGTTATTCATTAAATTTGAAATATTGCTTTTTCTTGAGAAATTTTTCAAGATTTCAAAAAAGTTGATTTGAATTGGAAAACCAAGTAGAATGCTTTCTTGTATTTCTCAAAAATCCCTTGAAGCAATTTTAAAGATCCATGAGTTCACAATAAATTAAAGGAAAACATACATGGTAGACATGTTTATTTTTGAAATAGTTTTTTTTTTTTCAGGACTTTGAAAAGTTTAAATTGGAATTAGAACTCAAATTTATGAACACCTTATGAATGAAAGGAAAAAAAACCCAAACAGTTCAGATCTAAAGATTGTTTTGATTACTTATGAAAGTTCTCCATTAAGACAGAGATAGATAGACAGAGAGAGATAAAATTTTAAAAAATACTTCATGTTCAACAAAAAAAACTCTTTTTTTTTATACTTTATTGAAAGATGATCAAGTCAAATTTCATTTCATAATAAAATAATAAAAAAACTTTTTTGAATTCCTAACATTTTGCAGTTTAAAGATTGTTTACAATGAAATGGAATAAAAAATAGAGCAGTTACTGAAATTATTAATATTTCTTGTTTGATAGGGTATCTTAAAAATAATTAGTATTCTTATTCTTAATCTTAATCTTCTTCTTCTTCTTCTTATTATTATTATTACTTTTGTAGCATTATCCATTTCATTTTTAATACAGTCTTTACAAGTCTACCCACCCGAGTTGAATTTTTAACCTATGAGAAACAAATTTTGTTCCTAAGTAATGATGATCTGTTAAAAATATCAAATTTTGAAATTAAAGATAGGAAAGTGTTCAGTTTCGAAAAATCTCGTTCTTTGAATGATCTGATATTCGAGAAATTGTTTTAAATAAATAAACAACAACAAAAACAAAAACAACAACAATAATAATAATAATAATATTAATAATAATAATAATAATAATAATAATAATAATAATAATAATAATAATAATAATAATAATAATAATAATAATAATAATAACAATAATAATAACAACAAATCCTTACTTTTTTAAATTTTTTTGAAAATTTATGTTAGGTTAGATTCAGGGTATTTCGGATTGTAAAATCCTTTTGACTGTGAATTGAAAATAAGTAATCTTCTATACAATTGAAAAAAAAAATTTTTTGAATATTAGTTCAGAAAGAAATAAAATGTTTTTAAAATTTAGAACTTTTATCAACATAATTAAACTTTTGGAATTATACAGATCTTCACCATCATCATCATCATCATCATCATCATCATCATCATCATCATCAGTAAGAAACAAAATTTCCTTTCTTTCTGATATCCAAATTGAATCTGTAGATATGGAACGACTGTATCCTTTATTTTCTTCTGTATTGGTTATAACCCTAAATATTATAAATACCGCAGGGTCTCTCTTGAAGTACATACATATTCCCTTCCAATTTCTCTATTAAAAAATTTGAATCCGGAGTTTTTTTTTCTAATTCAAATTACCAATAATTTTTATTCATCATTGGAAAATATTATACCCTTCCAAATTGACTTAAAGAATTAATTTTCTCCAGATAATAATACAAAAATTGTCAAATTGAATGATCTTATTTCACCAATGTTGAATAGTATTATTAACAATAACATTTATTTTTCGTTCCTTGTCGCATTCTTAAACATATTAAATTGAATACAAAAGCTTCTTTCTCTATCTATCTTTCTCTCGATGACTCTATTTCTATTTCTCTTTCTCTCTTTCTTTCTCTCTCTCCCTCTCTACTTTTTTTTTTTGAATATTTTCAAAAAATTGTTTTGTTTTTTTTGTGTAATAGGTCTTAATTGGAATTTCAATTCATAGATTGATCATTAATCATTCTAACTATGTATCATTCTGATCATAGTCCACACGTGATTCATTTAATTGACAAATAAACGATTGACAATAGACAATTCACAAATTACAATTATCAAGAAACAGTCAACAATATCATTAACAATTAACCAGTTAACATTTCATAACTATGAACAACGATCAGAGTTAATAAACAATAAACAATTAAACATTATCTTTAATCATTCTCAATTTTCATTCGGCATTCGTCTGTAACATTAGCAATATACACTTAACATTAATCAATTACAGTCGTTCCATGACTAGCGTGAATTAATATATATATATATATATATATACATATATATGAAAGAATCAAATTTTGTTTCTGATATTTTTTTGCCAAGTTAAAAAGTTGAAGAATGTTTCTGATATATGAAACATTAAAAAGTGAATATTACTTTTTTATGAAAGAGTGAAATTTCAAAAATTTGAATTTTTTCCCAATCGTAGAAAAGATTTATTCTTTTTTAAAGTTTACAGTAAAAAGGATTTTATAATCAGAAATACCCTGAATATAATCTAATCATGACTTGACACATTTTTAAACAACCTAAGGATCAGTTTTGTTCAGATATTTAACAAAATACATATTGAATATCAACACATTCAAAGAAAGATTTTTTTGGAATGCCTCAAGCTTTCATTACTACTATTGAACATTTTAAAATACAATCAGAAAAAAAACAAAATTTCTTTCCATTAACAATTTCACCCCAGAGCCATTGGAACTTTTTAAACATTTCAACATTAATAAACTGTTAATTTTTTACATATTATTAACAATTCACATTAATTTTAAATCCCCAAAGTAATATTAAATAATCAAAATTACCAATTAAACTATTAAAGAATTAACATTTAGGACTTAAAATTAACTTTCTCATAATCATAAAATTGTAAATTAACAATTATCATAAAAGGGTATCTGAATCTATTCTCAAAAATTAACTATTAACAATTCAACATTATCAATTTAACAATTAACATATAACAATAACCAATAACCAATTAACCAATTAACCCAATTTGACCATTCAAAAATTGAAAATTAACAATTAACAATTAACATTAACATTAACATTAACATTAAAATTAAAATTAATCATGAATCATTGATTTCAAAAGACCGGAAAATTCTCTTTTCCTCTTCTTCTTCTTCTTCTTTTTTTTGTTGTTATTTCATGGTCTAGAGAAACAGATCTCTCTAGAGAGATAATGAGGAAAAAAAAAAAAAAAACCCAAAAACAAAATTTATTACCCGCCCACTTCTGTGCTTAACTTTATACTTCTGTGCCAGCACGAGGGGGTTCTGGTCCTTGGTCCTTGCTCCTTGCTCCTTACTCCTTGCTACGCGAGGCTTTCAAGAATAGAAGTGCTGTAAGCGAGTGCATGGTAGGACTGTTTGTTTACAACACACGTACACATACACACACATACACATGAAATGAACTGTAGCAACAATCGCAATATGAATGACAATAAATGCTGCAACATTAGCAACAGCAACAGCAACAGCAACAGCAACAGCAACAGCAACAGTAACAGCAACAGCAACAGCAACAGCAACAGCAACAGCAACAATACCATTGGCAACAAGGACGAGTACAAGTTCAAGTTCAAGTTCAAGTTCAATGGACATGTACAATATCAATGAAGAATGGACAATGGAACAAGGAACAATGGAACAATGGAACAAGGATCATGATCATAAAGATTCATGAATTCATAAATGTAGATTAATCAACAATCAACGTGGTAAACACCAAAAATTTGAGTTTGTAAGTGTGTGTGTGTGTGTGTGTGTGGTTTAAGTTTGAGAAATTGTGTAAGATTTTCTCCAATAATTCTGGTTTATTAAAGAATAGTAGTAGTTGTTATTTTTGTTGTTGGGGAATAAGTTTAATAAAAGTGAAGAACAAGTGTTTCACTAACAATGGTTTATTTAGTTTGATTATTAAAGTTTGCTTTAAACAGTTTGATCTACAATTTTGGGATAACTTTTATTCCACACAAACATACAAACACACACTGACATAATAAATATTATTTTTGTAAAAAATCATCTTTAAAAAGGAACAAATCTCAAATTGCAGAAAAAAAAAAGACAAAATCCAAAAAATAATAAATATTAATTGACAACTTCACTACAAATTATCTCTTGACTTTTACAAAGCTTTCACCCTTTACAACACATTCCAACACATTCCAACACTTTAAAAGGTTTAAAAGCTTTGGCAAGGATTGAAAGCTTTGAAAAAGTTAGTGAAAAATTAATGTTTTATTTTAAGAATTCTTAATTTATCACCTCACTATCATCATCATCACCACCACCACCACCATCATCATTGTCAACAACAACAACAACAACAACAACAACAATAATACTATTTGATTCTTTTTGCCATTTTAAAAATTCACAGTAACCTTAGAATGACTTTAGAGACTTTGTATGATCATAATCTTAAACCATTGATGTAAGTGTTCTTGTGAAGAATCAACCTGGCTTATTACATGTTCAAAAAAATAATGTTTCAAATATAGTCATCAAGGTTGTTTGTGTTAATATCATTTAAATGAAAGTTTTTATTTTCAAGTTTGCATCCTGATTTTTCAATAATGTCTCTCTATGGGATCAACTGTTTTGAAAGGAAAGTCATTGTAACCATTCATCATAAACAATAACCAAACCTATTAGATTACAATGCAAACAATATCAATATTTAATAATAAAATTAATCTAATTTGCATTCAAGTATTGTTAGATATTAATCATTGATGATCGGAGAAATCATACTTACAAACAATTAACGTTAACACTAACACCAACGATCACAATTAACCATGATTAGATGAATCAAGCATTAGAACTTTTGTACATATTTGAAATCAAATTACGAAATATCTATCAAATTAAGAATGATATTCCAAATTCCAAAATTAGAAACTTATTTCTCATTATTAAAAATTTACAAGCAGTTAAATTTATTTTGAAAATAATATATATATATATATATATATACTTATTTCCAAATATTGTTAAATATTTCTCAATCTGAGTCGTATATTCCATATGTCCTTTTATTATCATTTGAAAAAAAAAATTTATTTTTCATTGTCTTTTAATTGAAAAATATCCTCTCTATTTAACAAGATTACTATTCATTGTTTTTTTACTTGTCGATTTTTGCTTAAAACCTTTCTTTTTTTTTTTTTTTTTTTTTTTTAACAAAGGAATTTCAATCCTTTTTTTGATTATAAAGATAAAAAAAGAAGATTTTTGATATGTTGGCAATTCTAAATATATATATATATATATATATATGTGTGAAACCTCATGAAATGTCAAATATTTTATCATTTTCCTCTTCAATGAAAAATATTTGTAATATTTTGTCATTGTTGATAATTTTTTTTTTTTTAGATTAAGAAGAGACAAGATTTAAAATATTAATGAATATTATTTTATGTGGCAAATTACAATGTATTCTTTTTCGTTAATTTATTTTGCTTTGTTACAGATCAATCTCTAAAAATCATCTTTTGTAATTGTAATTTTTCATTTTATGTTGGTTTGTAAAGAAAATGTTATTTTGTGTTGGATTCAAAAATGATAATTTTCTCTCAAGAAATTAATCATGAATAATTCTTGAGATTTCTTTGTTTGCTTCAATCGTTGTTTATTTCGAGATCGAATAAACAAGAATTTTTTTGTATTAGTAAAGAGATTAAGTTTGATTCAATTTTATGTTAGTTATTTATTTATAAAGTGTGGAACAATAACCCTAGTTAATTGATTCTTTAATTTTAGTTGTTTTGTTTTTTATTTGAATTGATCGTAATCATAAAAAAAAAAAAAGCTTTCCAAATAAGTAATATATATTTCCCAATAAATTTAATTGCTCGTTAATTTTAATTACCAGAAATAAGTACAGTCGTTCCAAGTTTAGCGTGAATTTTTTTAATATGAATCAAATTTTGTTTCTGATATGAAAAATTTAAAAAAATTTTAATTAAAGAATAATAGAGCTCATATATTCAAAATATCTTTTTTTTTTTTTTTGAATTATTTAAAAGTTAGCGTGAATTTTTTTAAGAATCAAATTTTGTTTCTGATATGAAAATTTAAAATGTTAAATTAAAAGAATAAAGAGCTCATATTCAAAAATATCTTTTTTTATGAATTAGTCGATATTCAAGAAATTTTTTTTAAATATGAACAACAAATCCTTCATTTTTTAAAAGTGTAAAATTTAGCTTAGATTCTGGGTATTTGGGATTTTAAAAGCCTTCTTGTGAATTGAAAAATAAGTTTTCTTTTATATTGAAAAAAATTGTCAATATTCGTTCATTCAGCAAAATAATTTATGAACATGAGCTTTCGTATCTTTAATTTAACCTTATAAAATTTACATATCAGAAACAAAATTTGATTCAATTAAAAATTCACGCTAGCCTTGGAACAACTGTATTAAACAATTAACATTTAACACTTAAAATTAACTTTCTCATATTTATAAAATTGTAAATTAACAATTATCATAAAAGGGTATCTGAATCTATTCCCAAAAATTAACAATTACCTTAATAATTATCAATTTAACAATTAACAATCAAGATCAACAATTAACACAAATTGACAATTAACCAATTAACCAATTAACAATTAACAATTAAACAATTAACATTAATATTAACATTAATATTAACATTAACATTAACATTAACATTAACATTAAAATTAACATTAACATTAACATTAACATTAACATTAATCATTAAATCATTAAAATTAAATCCTTTTTCTAAGAATTCTCTTTCGTTGTCGTTTGGTGATCTAAATTCGAGGTGTGTTTATTAAGAAAGATACTGAGAGAGAAAAAAAAAAAAAAACCAAAAACAAAATTTATTACCCGCCCACTTCCGTGCCAAGTTTTACACTTCTGTGCCAGCACGAGAGTGCAGGGGTGGGCAGGTGTAGGTAAGGGTCAGGTTGGGTTAGGCTAACACGGAATGCACTGCAATTCTGACACACTCTAAAAGGGCTGCAGCACCACAAGCAGCAACCCGAACAGCAACCCGAACAATCAACAGCAACAATCAACAACAACAATCAACAATCAACAATCAACAATCAACAATCAACAATAATAATAATAATAATAAAATCAGTATAAACATAATAATAATAATAATAATAATAATAAAAATCAAATATAACAATAACAATGCAACAAGAATACCCTTGTTTGAATTTCAAATGGGAAGACATTTTCAATTCATTTAAATCAATAATATATTGATTTGAGAGTTTTAATTTTTAAAAGTAATCAATTGGAATTTGATCTCTAGATATATTTGTGTTTATAGATTTTCATGTTTACAATAAGATTAATATCTGAGAAATTTACAATTCTAAAAAAGAACAGAGAACTAACAATACAAAAATGAGATGAAAATTTATCTTATTGAAATTTCAAATACTTGGTAAAAATAAGAACATGAACATGAAACAAGAATACGAAACAAGAACATGAACATGAACAAAATGAACATGAACAAAATGAACAAGGATATGATCAATAACATTCTTGAATTCATTACTAACTTTCCAATATTAAATGAAGAAAAAATATTCTACTTATTAACTATTATTCAATTCTTCCTGATCGTTTCTATTCATGTTAGAATTGTAAAATTAATCAAAATAATCTACAAACATAAATATATGGAAATTACACCATCAGTCTTTAATTAAATTTGATTTAATAATTCCAAGAAGTTTTTTGTTTTTTTTTTTTTTTTTTTACTATAAACATTTTGGCACTTTTTTTACATTCTTAATTTGTTTTCGGTTTGATACCAATTCTTTTTTTCTTTCAAATATCATCATTAACTTTTCTCTCTGTCTCTTTAGAGCCTTCCACCCTTCTCTCTTGAAATCTTGAAATCTTGAAATCTTGAAATCTTGAAATCTTTTTTTTTTGGTTTTTTTTTTCTTTCTTCTTCTTCTAGATTAATTATTTATCTTTTTAGAAATATTCAAAACTAGGCGTTTGGAATTTACAAACTTATCATTATTAATTATTCTGATTATGTATCCTTCTGATCATAATCAATAGAATATTCAAAATGAATCAATATTGTTTTTTTCTTAACAATTAACCAAATACCAACTTAACAACTTTACAATTAACACATAATTGTGTGAATGTGAATTTGAATTTGAATTTGAATTTGAATTTGAATTTGAATTTGAATTTGAATGTGAATTTGAATGTGAATGTTGTCAACACCAGAGAGTGTTTTTCATTATATGAAGATGAATAAACAGTTTCACAATGATTCCACTGTGTATTTGAGAAATCGTTTTATATGAAATTGGATTTTTCTTAAGTGGCTACAAATAATCATAATCAATAAAAATCAATTTGAGTTTAAAAATATTTTCTTTTGAAAATTTACATTTGTTTCTGTGACTTATTTTGATTATTTGTATTTTTAAATCCTTATTTTGAAGAAATAGACTTGTTTGTAAACGCATAAATTATATCTCATTTTGTGAATTCACCTTTACTTGAATTTTTGTTAATTTCATTTTGAAACGATCTTTTCTTTCTAAAAATGTTAAACATTCTCTTATGTTGACACTATTAACCATTATACATTAAGTTATTATCATTAATAATTAACAATTATCAAAAATTAACCAATTAACAATTAAAATTAATATTAAAATTAACATTAACATTAACATTAACATTAACATTAATCATTAATAATTAATCATTAATCATTCATCATTAACTTCCATTCAATTCTCCTTTGTTGTTGTTATTGTTTTTGTTATTGTTGTTTCATGATCTCGGTTCTAACATATATACATTGTGAGAATTATATTTCTTAAAGATGTAAAATGATTTTACCCTAGCCCACTTCTGTGCTTAACTTTATACTTCTGTGCCAGCACGGGGTTTCTTGCTCCCGTGTCTATTGGTGTCTGTGTGTGTGTGTGAAGGATGTAAGAGAGTCTTCACGTAAGATACGCCTCATCATCATCATCACCAACAATAACAACAACAACAACAACAACAACAACAACAACAACAACAACAACAACAACAACAACAACAACAACAACAACAACAACAACAACAACAACAACAACATCAAAAACAAAAACAAAAACAAACAAAAAAAAAGAAACAGTAGTAGGAGCAGGAGCAGGAGCAATAGTAACAGCAGCAGGTTGGTTAACAATAACTGTAACTACAGAAACAAAGACAGAAACATAGCAACAAGCATAACGGTACTGGTAGAGAAAAAGAAACAAATGAAAGAAAAGAAATGAAACGAAACGAAACGAATGGTGACTGGTCTAACAAGAACAAATTCATTTGTATAGGGATCGTTTGATCAACTGGTTACATAGATCAAAGCTCATGTTATTAAAGACACACACACACACATACATACATACATACATACATACATACATACATATTGGTTAATTCAAAATGTAAATAATAACATTTGATTTATCATCAATAATTTGTAAAAATGATAAGGTTCAATTTTGTCATTATAAATAAGATTGATTTGAATTGTTTCAATCCAAAATTTCCATCCTCTTTGTCAAAATGTAAAGTAAAACATTAAATACAGACAATATTAATGAACAAATAATTTGTATCTTTGGATATTTATTTTCAATAAAGGAATTCCAAGATCATTTTATGTATCAAGATCCTTATTATTACATTCATTATACTATCCAATTGATCTTTTCTCTCGTTCATTACTTCTCTCTTTAAATCTCACTAAATCTCTTTATATCTCATTATCTGTAAATCCCTTAACTTTTTTCTTTCTTTCTTATTTTCTTATTTTTCTTATTTTCTTATTTTCTAATTTTCTTTTTCTTGTTAGTGACGATTAATAGATCCAGTCTCGTTTCAAAAAATGTTTATGAATATTTCAAATTATTAAACTCTCATTTGATTATTTTAATAATGAATGTTCTGTTTCTTAACATCCATAAAAATGTTCCCATTTTGTAAACTACTCTTATTATTTGACACACACACATCTATTGACTCCTTGAAAAAAAAATACACCCAAATAGAAACAACCAAATACCTACGGTTCTATCTGCCTACCTAATCACCCTTACTTACCTACCTTCCTTACCTACTTACCTACCTTACTTACTTACCTACCTTACTTACTTACCTACCTACCTTACCTACCTTCCTTACTTACCTACCTACCTACCTACCTTACCTACCTTCCTTACTTACCTTCCTTCCTTACTTACCTACCTCTTATAAAAACATAAAAACCATCGATAATTTCATAAAACTATTAGAGTGTTACATTAGTGTGTCTCAAAGTATTCACTCATAATTGTAAAAATTCAATCATGAATTTATCCAACCAAATTACTTCCGGGTTCAAATTCTTGGGATCATGATTTATTCACTCTTTCTAGATACAGTCTTTCCAAGGCTAGCGTGAATTTTTAATTGAATCAAATTTTGTTTCTGATATGAAAATTTGAAAAAGTTGAATTAAAGATATGAAAGATCAGAGATTCAAAAAATATTCTTTTTCTAAATGAACTTGTTTTTTAATTTTTTTTTTCAGTTATAAAGAAAACTATTTTTCAATTTACAAATTAGATTTTTGAATTAGAAATACCCCGAATCTAAGCTTTAATTCCACACTCATTTTTAAAAAACCTAAGGATCAGTGTTGTTCAGATATTTCATAAAAATTTCTTGGATACCAACTTATTCAAAAAAAGATTTTTTGAATTTCTGATTTCTTAGATCTTTAATTCAACTTTTTCAAATTTTCATAATTTCTGAAAAACAAATTCCTTTCTTCATAGATTATATATATTAATTCACCAGAACCATTGGAACTTTTGTATCATTTTAACTTTAACATTAACATTTAACATTTACATTATATTAACAATTAACAATTCACATTAATTTTAAATCCCCAAAGTAATATTAAATAATCAAAATTACCAATTAAACTATTAAACAATTAACATTTAACACTTAAAATTAACTTTCTTATAATCATAAAATTGTAAATTAACAATTATCATAAAAAGCTATCTGAATCTATTCCCAAAAATTAACTATTAACCATTCAACATTATCAATTTAACAATTAACACAAATGTTAACAATTAAACAATTAACAATTAACCTTAACATTAACATTAAAATTAACATTAACATTAACATTAAAATTAACATTAACATTAACATTAACATTAACATTAACATTAACATTAATCATTAATCATTAATCATTCATCATTGATTCTCTTTTCCTTTGTTATTGTTATTGTTTTTGTTATTGTTGTTTCATGATCTCGGTTCTAACATATATACATTGTCACAATTGGATTTCTTAAAGATGCAAAATGATTTTACCCGCCCACTTCTGTGCTTGACTTTATACTTCTGTGCCAGCACGGGGTTTCTTGCTCCCGTGTCTACTGGTGTCTCTCTCTGTGTGTGTGTGTGCCTGTGTGTGTGAAGGATGCAAGGTGTCTTCACGTAAGATAGGCCTCATCATCATCATCATTAAGAACAATCCAAGAATCCAAGTGTAGCAGCTACAGTAGCATCGATAGCGGCACCAAGTGTTAAAAGAAACAAGCAACAAGCATAACGGTACTGTAGGGAAAAAGAAACAAATAGAAGCAAGGAAAAAAAAACGAAAGGAAAGGAAAGGAAACGAAACGAAAGGAAACGAAACGAAACGAAACGAAACGAATGGTGACTGGTCTAACAAGAACAAATTCATTTGTATATAGATCGTTGATCAACTGGTGTCCATAGATTTGTCTGTGGATGTAAGTTTAATTCTTCCTTAAAGATAATGTTTCATTATATATCCCTTCTTTGACTTGTCCTTACCCTAAAAGTTCTTCACCTATCTTGGAAAAAAGTTTCAAAAAAAGTTCAAATACAAAGAGAAATAAAATGTTCTCAAGAGGAATAACAACTGTGTTCATTTTCAACATTCATTATTTTTAAAAAGTTTTTTTTTTCTCCTCTTTCTTCTATCTTTTCTATCTTTTCTATCTTTTCTGTTTTTTTCTTTTTTTTCTGTTTTCTGTTTTCTGTTTTCTCTTATTAATTTTCTATTTTCTATTTTCTATTTTATTTTTTTTTTTTTTTTTTTATTGTTTTTAAATCCTAATTGTGTTTCAATCAAATTCCTGTAGAAATGAATTCTAAATTTTCATTGGTTTTATTTTTGAAATTTAATCAAGTAAATAACATTTCCTACAATTTTTGAAAGAGTTTTTTTGACTTTTGGTTTTGGTTTGAATCTGTGTAAACTTATTATTACTTATGTTGGATATTTTCATTTGATCACTTAAGATTAAGTCTGACAATTGTATATCCAAGTTGGTTTTAAAGTTTATTATCAAACAACTTATAAAGTTTGAATTTTCAATTTGATTTCCTTGCATGTTTAAGTGGTTTCCTCATTTTTCAAAATCAATTGAAATGTAAATATTTTCTTCAAAATCAATAATTTTTTTTTTCAAAATTTCTTCTTGTTATTGTTGTTTGTGTATTATTCTTATTTTTTCTTAAATTGTTTTTAATATTTTACAGAAATGTTGTTCCAAGTGAAATAGTGCAAATCTTAATTTTTTTGTTGTTTTTCATATCTCATTTGTTTAGACATCTGTTTCTGTAAATTATGAATTTTGATTATTACAGTTGTGTTTGAAATCTACTAGCTTTCAGTATGTTCTGAAATTTGTAGTTTCGTTAAATATGTATCTCTTGTATTAGTTGACGGGTTGGATTTAAGTACTTATTGTCCTTGTTGTTCATTGATCTTATGATAATTTCAGAGACATTTCATCTTTTCAAATTTGACATTTAATGATGAAAACTGCAATATGATCAGAATATTCATATTAACATTTCACATTGTTAATTTACCAATATCTTTGAAATTAACAAATAACTATTTCAAATTAACAATTATCATTATCATATCATTAACATTAATCAAAAATTAACCAATTACAATTTACAATTAAATTTAACAATTATCATTAACATTAACATTAATCATTAATTCTCTTTTCCTCTTGTTGTTATTGTTGTTTCATGATCTCGGTTCTAACATATATACATTGTCACAATTGGATTTCTTAAAGATGCAAAATGATTTTACCCTAGCCCACTTCCGTGCTTAACTTTATACTTCTGTGCCAGCACGGGGTTTCTTGCTCCCGTGTCTATTGGTGTCTGTGTGTGTGTGTGTGAAGGATGTAAGAGAGTCTTCACGTAAGATACTGATAAAATGCAATTTAAGTTTGGAAATTTTTATTTGATTTTCCTTTTTTGAACTTTTTATGCTCAAGCTTTGAATAAAACATTTTATGAAGTCAAGTGTTAAGAAACTCTCGAAAATAAATTGCTCTTCAAAATACTCATTGTACTGGACTGTTTGATAAAAAACAGTTCGAAGATTTATAAAAATGGAAATTGAACTAAAATTTTTTTGAAATTTTTTAGAATTTATCAGTATGAAGAAATAATTAAATCGTTGTTTTTAAGGAATAAAAAATGTGACTACAATTTTTCTGTTATTCTTTTGGTGTCCTCCAAACAAAAAGATCATTTTTTCTCAATCAACTTTGTGAAGACGAATTAAATCTAAATTTTTAATAGAATAAAAAACTGATAAATATTTGCAAAATTTTTTTTAGATAAAACAATGAATGTAAAATACCAACTAAACCTTGACCATTGCTACTCCAATCCAATTGGTATTGAACATGAACAATTCAGTTTTTCGAGAGAGACAAAACAAAAAATATAATCTCATAAAAAACATAAAAATGAACCCAAAAAAATCAAAAGTGTTTCGATATGTTTGTCATGGAAGATTCTTTCAAATGAACTAAAACAAAGTAAATAATATCCACCAAAAATCCTAAAATGTGAACTTCACTTCAAGGTAAAACCAAAAGAACCAAAGGAACCCAAGGAACCAAAAATAACCAAATAAGTCAAAAACTAAAAAAAAAAATAAGAGAAAGTCACAATACCTTTGTAGGAATTGTTCTGATTTGTGTGTTACAAATTGTAAATTTTAGCAACTCGTTGATCAATACTCATATACACTCGATCTTCATAGGTTAGGGTCATCCATCACTAATGTTATTAAAATGATCTTCATTTTTCAATCTCAGAGATTGTGATTTATTTTTCTTTTTCATTTTTTAGGTTTCTTGATTAGGTTGTTCGAGTTTACCAGATCTCAGTTTTGTTTTGATCATTTTCCATTTTATATATGAAAGAATTATGGTATTTTCATCCAAATTGTCAAATATTATCAACATTAACGTTCGTTGATGAATTTTTATTGTTTGATAAGTTATATCCTTAGAATTAATTTGAAAATTGTCAGTTTTGTATTAAATATTCTTATTTGTATTTTAGGTGTGTATTTATTAATATATGTTTTTGTTTTGTTTTTTTGTTTGTTTGTTGTTTTTTTTATGTAGATTATTTTATGTTTATGTTTTGTTTAATGTTATATTGTTGAGTTTAATTAAGTTTATAGATTTGTATTTGATTTGTGATTGTATTATATTGTGTTTTGTTTTAATTTTAGAAGTAATTGATTATTGTTGTTGTTTGTGGTTTTATTGTTGTTTGTTGATTGTTGTGTGATTATTTATTGGATAAAGTGGTTTTGAATATACTGTTTTGAAGGCCATCTAAAGATGGCCTTTCATTTCTACTAAAGTAGAAATGAGATTATTATGAATGTCTTACAATTAAAATCAAAGAATAAAAAATTTACATTCTCTCTCTCTCAAATGTTAAAAGAAGATCCCTAAAAATAAAAATGAAATTTTTTTTTTGTTTTTTAATCCACTACTGACTTATGATTAATTTTGAAATGATCTCAAAAAAAATTAAACTTTAGGATTAGATTAGATTAGATAATCCAGAAAAAAGGAAATTTTTGAAACAAAACCTAAAATTTTCAAAAAATTAAAAATTTTATTATTTCTAAAATGATGAAATGAACAGGTTTGAACAAAAAAACTATATTGGTAAATTTGTTCAAATTCCTCCAACAAAGAATTGTTGATCGATCAAATGTAAAGATAGCATCAAATGATTGCATGTGGATTTTTTCTATTCAACAAACTCAACAATTAATCTTTCTATCGTTAAATCAAAATAAAATTTGAGATCGAAATTTAATAAAAGAGGATTATCGAAATGGTAAAAAAAGGAGAAATGAAAACAAAAACAAAAAAACAATTTAGACAGAATAATGAATTTTCATATTTTGTGAAAAAAATCCAAAATTATTTCCAAATTGCATGTAAAATGAAAGATTTTTATTCTTTCAAGGGTTTTATATTGTGTCTAAATTGTTTCTATTTTGTTCATATAAACTAAATTTCATAATAAATGGCCAACCTTACATTTCAATTTTGAATTGCTTTTGTATCCTTTTGAAGTTTTTCCTCTCACAATGAAAAGTTTGCAAATAAATCATTTTTTCTCTTTTTTATTTTTTCAAAAGTGTTTTGTTAAAATGGAAAATGAAAATGAAAAATTTGAAAAAAGTAACAGATGAATTAATGGAAAAATTGGTTTCAAATATGAAAAAGAGATTAGATTTAGTTATTCAAAGGGAAGGAGAATCGATAAATGGGTTTTATTAATTTTTAAAAAAATTTTTTTTCATGTAATGCTTCATTCAAAATAAATGGTCACAATTTTTTTTAAAATTTTTTTTTAACTTTTTTTATTTTATTTTTTGAAGAAAAACAAATACCCCTGGAGTAGTGAACCAAATACTAAAATAAAAATTTTGATATTATAATAGATAACTACAAGTATTAAAAATATTTTTCTTTAAATTTTGATTTTTGATGGGCCAATGATTTTGAATGATAGTTTATATTAAAAATTGAACTGACAATAGTATAATAATATAATTCATCAAACAGAGGATTTTTAACTAATTTATTCAACTAATTATTACATTTAGGTTAGGTAGGAAGGCCCCCTTCAGGGGGTTTGGGGGTGTAGGTAATATAGCACCTAATATGTTAGGTGCGTAAATATATATTCTGCTTTTTTTTTTTTTTTTTTTTTTTTTTTTTTTTTTTTTGTTTTAGAAAAGAAAAGAAAATTTTCAGTTGGGTACGTAGGAGAATTCCGACAACATTCCTTAACAAGAATAATTTATACATATCCTTTCAAAGAAATTTAATTGACAATTAAAAAAATGAAAGTTATAACATTTTTTTTGGAAATTTTTTAAAAAACCCTAAATTATTTTAATTAATTTTTGAATTTAGTGTATTTAAAATTTATATTTTTAATTGTACCTGAAAAATATGTTGAAAGTAAGTATATTAAAAGTGGAAACTAATTTAACATAGAAATGAGATTAAATTATTTTAATAATTAAAAGTAGAATAATGATAATAATCTGAAAAAATTATTGTAAGATAAATTATTCCATTTTTTTCCAAATTTTATTCAAAACAAAATATTAAAATAATACCTATTCAAATACTTATATAATAAAAAATTGTTTATTTCAAATACCCAATACATTATTATTATATTTTTCTTCCAAATCACAAATCAAAATTTTCAATTATTCATTAATGTTTATATATATATGGTCAAAGCATGTTTTAAAAATTTTCAAACCATTTTCAAAAATGTTAAAATACAATTTTTGAAGATAGGTACTCTACTCGTATACAAGATTATAAAACATTGTTTATTTCAAAGATACAATATATTAACATTATATTTTTCTTCCTTGGCTCAAATAATGAATTTTCAAAATTTTCAAAAATTCAAAAAGTGTTTTTATATATATGGTCAAAACATGTTTTCAAATTTTTCAAAATTTTCAAAAATGTTAAAACAGAAATTCTGAAGATACCGAACCTAGTCAAATACTATATTATAAAACATTGTTTATTTCAAAGACTCAACACACTGACATTCTAATTTTCTTCCTAGTCTCAAATAATGAATTTTCAAAATTTTCAAAAATTCAAAAAGTGTTTTTATATATATGGTCAAAACATGTTTTCAAATTTTTCAAAAAATTTTCAAAAATAATAAAACAGAAATTCTGAAGATACTGAGTATACCCAAATATTCAATTCTATAAAACATTGTTTATTTCAAAGATACAATACATTGATATCATATTTTTCTTCCTAATCTCAAATCATGAAATTTCAAAAATTTCAAAAAAGTGTTTTTATACCGATGGTCCAAACCTTTTTTACAAATTTTTTTAACCAAATTCAAAAATTTTTATAATAATACTATCATTAAAAAACTCTCAAAATGATAGATTTCATAAAATATTGTTCTTGTTTTACATAGTCTCAATTTGTCAGTATCAGAATGACTTTCAAAATAGTTCAAAATTTTCTTATAAAAATATTAATTCAAAAAATTATTTATATAAAGTCAAATATAGTGTATCAAAGAATGTCAATTCATTTGGATCTAAGAGAAAGAAAAAAAAATTAAAAAAATGATTCAATGTAAAAATTCAGATTTAGAAGAGTTCTAATCGGAACTTATTCCACGAACCTACTCGACAAGTCATTATTTCTAATAAGGGTATACCTTTCGATTTGAAGAGTTTTTTTTCTTGTTTATAAAATTTATAAAAAAAATAACCAAAATCAAATCAAATCTAAGGATTGGAAATAATTATCATGAAATAAATCATAATAATAAAAAAAAAAATATGATATAAAAACAGAGAAATTCAATCCAGAATTACTTAAACACTAACCTAACCTTCAAGATCAATCATTAATAGTAACTTTAACATTAACATTAACATTAAAATTAACATTAACCATAAACATTAACATTAACATTAACATTAACATTAACATTAACATTAACATTAACATTAACATTAACATTAACATTAACAATTAACAAGCCCTTTGATCATATTTCATGTTTTATAGTGTATGTATATATATATATATATATATATATATAGCGATTCTAAATCCATCATTATCCTCATATGTCAAAAAACCAAACAATTTACCCGCCCACTTCTGTGCCAAAGTTGTCACTTCTGTGCCACCACGGTGGTTTCTTGCACAGCAAGGAAATGCATGGTATAGTATCAGCAGTGAATGATTAGCAACATTAGCAAGCCAAGGAAGATATTCACGTATAGAACAACGAACAACAACAATCAACAACAACAACAACAACAACAACAACAACAACAACAAAAAAACAACAAAATATACTAATCTAATCTAATCTAAAAAAACACAAAAACAAAAAAAAACACACAAAAACAAGCTATACATAAGAAAAAAAAATATATATATACACAAACCAAATAAATCATTAATTAATCCATTCAAATAAAATCAAACAATTATAAATTTCATTCACATAGTTGAAATAAAATCAAACCAATCAAATAAAATTCAATCAACAAAACTAGTCAATTAAATGAAATTTATTCAAATCCACAAGATCCATTATTCACCAAATGACAATTAATTCATACAATTCATCTATATTCAGATCAATCATTTATTCTATTCATTTAATCATCTTCATACAATCACAATTTCAATCAAACATATATCATACACATTCAAGGATCTTCAAACAAATTCAAACAATCAAACAATCAATTATTCAAATAATCAAATCAATCATTTATTCGTCCATTCAATTCAAGTAACCAACTAACAAATTTAATCCCATAGTTCAGCATATCAAAAAATATCAAACAAATTAAATCAATTAATCAATTCACTAATTTGTCAATCATCTACAATCATTCAATCAAATCATATTCAATTTTCAATCAAATCTATTCAATTTTCAAATAAAACCCAAACAACCCTACCCTATTTAAATCATCATCATCATCATCATCATCATCATGATTATGAACATAATCATAATAATAAAATTTTAATTTTCAAATCTTAAAAATCAAAAAAAAATAATATCTGTAAAATGCAGATCTCTATCTGTTATCATCTTTTCTAAAATTAAAAAATTTTTATTCATTTATATTTATTTTTATTGTCTATAAAAATCATTTCTAAAAGTTTACCCTAATATTTTAATTGTTTTCAATTAATAATTCAATATAAAAATTCGGTGGAGAATTTCATCAAGAAAAATTTTTTATTTTTTTGAATTGCAAAATAATAGATACTTTAACATTCACATTAACTTCAAGATCTAATCAAAAGAATAGTAACATTCAATTAACATTAACAATTAACATTAACAATTAACATTAACATTTAACATTAACCTTAACATTAACATTAACATTAACATTAACATTAACAAAAATTAACATTAACATTAACATTAACATTAACATTAACATTAACATTAACATTAACATTAACATTAACATGAACATTTATAACATTAACATTTTCAAATTTTGGCTTTGATCAATATATTTCATGTTTATTGTATATATATATATATATATATATATATAGCGATTATGGATCCAGCATTTTCCTCATGTCAAAAAACCCAGATTTATTACCCGCCCACTTCTGTGCCAAACATTTCACTTCTGTGCCAGGACGAGAGCTCTTGCACAGTGTCAAAAGAAACGGTTTTTAAGCAAGCTTCTGTGCAAGGCAACTCACTGCTGTTCCAGGACGACGTTTCTTGCACTCCTGTATTATCGGCTACGACGGAATGTGGCAAGGAAGGTATTTTAGCAAGCTTTTCTCAAGAATCAACACATATGACTCTATGTACTATGATCAACTCTATAAATTTCTTCCATTAGTGATCAATCAATAAGTATAGTAGCAACAAACAAACAAACAAACAAACAAACAAACAAACAAACATCCAACCAATCCAACTAATTCAATGGATTCATATATTCAACCACTTGAGAAACAACAATGATGAATTCAATTTGAAACACATGATCTGTAACAATATCAATCCAGATGGATGAGATAAACAAACATCTATTCTAATAATGAGTAGGACAAAGTTCAATAATTATTAATTAATTAACAAAATATGTGTTAATAATAATACAGCTGTTCCAACCCTACCGTGAAAATTTATAAGACACAGAAATTGATTTTCTATTATTAAATTTTGTCATGTATAACAAACCGTAAAATGGATCTGAAAGTTTATTATCAACCATAAAAAATTTTTATTAGAAGAAAAAAATTTATATTATCCAATTTTTGGTTTTTGAAAATGGCAAATAAATTGTAAAAAAAAGTATATTAATAAGGATCTTGAATTTCTAAAATTGGGAGTATTTCGGTTTTAAACAATTTAAAAGCAAGGATCGAAAAAATACTTTCATGTTTCTGTGATTTCTTTTCTTATGAAATTCCAATTTTTTTCTTTCTTTAAGATTAAAAAACAATTTTCTCATATAATATGATAGAAATTGAATTTTCTATTTCATAAATGGAAATTTTATAATATACAAAGGATCTGTATATCTTATAATTTTTTACGGTAGGGTTGGAACAGCTGTATATATATATATATGTATATATTCAAATCTTGTTAAGTAATGATGTCTGAATTCTTCTACATACCTAACTCAAATTTTCCTTTTCTTTTCAAAAAAAAAAAAATACCAAAATATAACTTTACACACCTAACCTAATAGGTGCTATATTACCTACACCCCCAAACCCCCTGAAGGGGGCTTTTTCTCCTACCCTACTTTATGATATTAAGTCATTGAAATTAATAGATTCAAATTAAGAATTGGGTTTTTTAAAAATCATTTTTTTTAAATCTATAATACATTCAACTTCAACTTTTTAAATTACAAACTTTAAACAAAAATTCAATCATACAAAATAAATTTCAAATCTGGAATATAATTTTTGGATATATAATAAAATTATTTCTGAATAATTCCTAAAAAAAAAAAAAAAAAAATCTAAAATTCTAATTCGGAATTTTGTGTAACTAAATTTTAACAAATATGTTGGGAATTGAAAATTTTAAGTATTGGTATATTTAAAAGTAGTTTTCAAATCTCACAAATATTTATTCAGTGAGATCTATAATTTGGAAAAAATTGAATTCTTTTTCAGAAAAAGTGAGAATTGATCTCTTCTGTTTTTTGTGACTTATCTTATGATTTCTGTGATTATCTTTATTTCTGTGATTTCTCAAAATTCAGTGATTTGTAATATTTCTGTGATTATCTTTATTTCTGTGATTTCTCAAAATTCAAAAGAAGTATTGGAAAAATCGAATTTTGAAGAAAATTTCCTTTGAGGTTCAAATTGAAAAGTAGTTAACCTTGTTGGGAATTACCTACCGTCGGTTTTTAAAATGTGTGAGTTATGATGAAATAGGTTTTAAATTTTCACCTGAAAGGTCTAAAATCTCAAAAAATTGGCAAATAATTTGGAATTGTTGTTGACAGGTTCATTGTGATTTCCAAAGAAAGACGTAATTGAATAAAGCCAAGGTAAAGTGTTTGGTATTGTATTGAATCCAACAAAAATCCTCATTTCTAAAAAACTGAAAAGATCTTTTTTTCTCAACCAAAAGATACTGATAAAATGCAATTTAAGTTTGGAAATTTTTATTTGATTTTCCTTTTTTGAACTTTTTATGCTCAAGCTTTGAATAAAGCATTTTATGAAGTCAAGTGTTAAGAAACTCTCGAAAATAAATTGCTCTTCAAAATACTCATTGTATTGGACTGTTTGATAAAAAACAGTTCGAAGATTTATAAAAATGGAAATTGAACTAAAATTTTTTTGAAATTTATTAGAATTTATCAGTATCGGTTGAAATAATTAAATCGTTGTTTTTAAGGAATAAAAAAACTGACTACACTTTTGCAAAATTTTTTTTAGATAAAACAATGAATGTAAAATACCACTAAACCTTGACCATTGCTACTCCAATCCAATTGGTATTGAACATGAATATTTCAGTTTTTCGAGAGAGACAAAACAAAAAATATTATCTAATAAAAAACATAAAAATGAACCCAAAAAAATCAAAAGTGTTTCAATATGTTTGTCATGGAAGATTCTTTCAAATGAACTAAAACAAAGTCAATAATATCCACCAAAAATCCTAAAATGTGAACTTCACTTCAAGGTAAAACCAAAAATAACCAAATGAACAAAAAACTAAAAAAAAATAAAAGAAAGTCACAATACCTTTGTAGGAATTGTTCTGATTTGTGGTTACAATTGAAAATTCAAGCAACTCGTTGATCAATACTCATATACACAAGATCTTCATAAGTTAGGGTCATCCATCAGTAATGTTTAAAATGATCTTCATTTTTCAATCTCAGAGATTGTGATTTATTTTTCTTTTTTTTTTTAGGTTTCTTTATGTTGTTTGTTCGAGTTTATGTATCTCAGTTTTGTTTTGATCATTTTCGATTTATGAAAAATAAAATATGAAAGAATTATCGAATTTTCATCCAAATTGTCAAATATTATCAATATTATCGTTCCTTAATAATTTTTATCGTTTGAAAAGTTGTATCTTTATATTTTATTTGTAAATTGTCAGTTTTGTATTTAATATGGTTATTTGTATTTTGAGTGTGTATTTATTATTATGTGTTTTTGTTAAATTATTTGTTTGTTTGGTGTTTTTAAAATTTTGATATTGTTTTAAGTTATTATAGTGTTTATTGTTGTGATTATGTTTTTGTTGAGTTTTATTGTTTGTTGTCTAGTTTAATTATTTGAATAAATGATGTATTTGATTTGTGATTCGATTTTATTTTAGTTTGAGGTAATTGATTATTTATTTGATTATTGATGTTGTTTGTTTTTGTATTGTTGTTTGTTTTTGGATTGTTGTTTGTTGAATGTTGTGTGTTTGGGTGTTAATATAGTGGTTTTTAATATGAGGTTTTGAAGGCCATCTTTAGATGGCCTTTCATTTCTACTAAAGTAGAAATGAGATTATTATATATGCTTACAATTAAAATCAAAGAATAAAAAACTACACTCTCTATCAAAGGTTAAAAGATCCTAAAAATGAAAATTTTATTGAATTAATGCACTGACTTGTAATATTTTAGAAATGATCCCAAAAAAATTGGTTTCTTTATTTGAGTTGATAATTCTCGATAAAGTAATATACCTGAAAAAACCATAAATTTTCCAAAAAAATTAAAAATTGGTTTTTCCAAATTTACAAAATGATAAAATGAAGGAGTTGGGAAAATAAATTGTATTAGTAAATTTGTTGAAAAACCATCAACAAACAATTTTTGATCGAGTAAATGTAAAGATATACATCAACTCATAATCTGAATGAGGATTTTTCTGTTTAACAAACTCAACATTAATCTCCTATCATTAAATCAAAAAAAAAAATCCCAGATCTAATGAAACATTTTACTTAATTGTAAAAAAAGGAAAATGAAAACAATAAAAAATATACAATAATATAAATTTTCATATTTTGTGAAAAATCAAAATTATTTTTAAATTGCATGTAAAATATAAGATTTTTATTCTTTCAACTGTTTTAAATTGTATCTAAAATTGTTGATATTTTATTTCTATATATATATATATATATATATATATATATATATATAAACACCTTTTCAAACAAATTGGGCACACCTTTCAAATTACCATTACTATTGAATTTGATTGTTAATAAGAAATTTACTTATAAGTGATTTTCATTTTAATTTTTCATTATTATATTTTTTCATGTTTTTTTTTTCTGTATATGATATTGAACAATTGGAAAATGAAAAAATAAAAAGTTAATAAGAAACCAATTTGTAAATAACCTACCAGTATAAAAATTGTCACAGTTTAAGTTTGATTTTGAATTAGTTAGATATAGGAATTTTTGAAGACCATTATTGTATTGATGCATTTAACAAAGAAAAGAGAAAATAAAGAAAAAAATAATGTAAACAAAATACCTAATGAATTGCGGTTTTATCTTTAAAATGAGTCTTTAAATAACGAAAGTTTGATATGCAAATAGTAATCAAAAAATGTAAAAAACTTTTTCCCAATTCACCTTGTATATTGGTTTTTGTAGATTTCATAATTTTTTTTCTTTATAATTTACAAAAAAAGGTACTTAAGTCAAATGAAAATGCAAATCAATTTTTAAAAATAATAATTTTAATTTATATGATTTTGTTTAAACGAGTTTTAAATCTTCAGTTGATTGTTTTATTTTTATGTTTTAAAATATTTTATATCTTTTAGAAATATACTACAATTAACTTCATTCAATTATTAATAATTCTTGAATTTTTTTGTGTCCTTTTATTTGAATAAGAGTTTATTTATATATATATATATATGTATGTATGTGTGTGTGTGTGTGTGTGTGTGTGTGTGTGTGTGTGTGTGTGTGTGTGTGTGTGTGTGTGTGTGTGTGTGTGTGTGTGTATTTATGTATTTTTATCTTGTTAAGGAATGTTGTCTGAATTCTACTACGTACCTAACTCAAAACTTTCTTTTCTTTTCGAAAAAAAAAAAAAATATCAAAATATATATTTAGGCACCTAACATATTAGGTGCTATATTACCTACACCCCCAAACCCCCTGAAGGGGGCTTTCTCCCCTATATCCTATTTTATGATATTATTTGATTGAAATTAATGGTTTTAAAATAAGAATTGGGTTTTTTTAAATTAAAAATTTTCAAATCTATTAATCAAATCAAATTTTTAAGGGGGTTAGTACATTTTTCAAATTCTGAGTGCTATCATTTATGAGAAACCGAATTATTCAAATCATTTCAATAGCCAAACACATTAATATTTTAATAAATCCTATAAGTGGAATATATCCATAGTTTAATATAGTTTCATACAAATTAAAAAATGGTTTTTATAAAATAGGAAAAAATTGATCAAGAAAAAATAAATAAAAAAATATTTTATTTTTAGATCTTATCTGTAACTTTTGATAGAATTATTTCTTTTTAACTAGTTTTTATTTTTAATTCTTCAAGGAAAAACTTTAGTTTGTAAAAATTTTTCATTAACTAATAACTTTTAATTTCTATAGAAATTTACAAACTGAATTTAAGAACCCTATTTCCATTTAATTTATCTAATTCTTGATTGAGTTCAAAAAATAAGGATATTAAGTAAATTCCTCTTCTCTAATAAAGATTTATTGGGCAAATTAGTTTGATTTTATAATTATTTATTTTCCATCAAAATGTGAACTAAAAAAATATTTCTGAATATGTTTATAATTTAATTGAAATTTTTTCTTATTTTGAGTTGAATCTTTTATAACTGTTATTTTATTCGGAGAATTCAACCCCTTTTATTTTAATTTTACCAAAGTATACTTTATTTTGGTTTTGTTTAATAAATAATATTTGAAAAAAGAATTTTTAAAACAAATTTATTAAAAAAATGGTATGTAAAATAATAATAAATAGTTATGTGGTCAGAAATTCAAGGTTTTAAATTTATTGGATTCAAACAAATTAAAAACTTGTAGAGTAATCTATTTGATATTCCATCAATTTTGACACATTTATAACTTTTGAAAATATAAAGAATAAAACTATACGTGTATTGAATTTTAATAGAGTTTTGTTTGATAGACAATTTCGTTTATTAGAGTTTTTGTTTTGTTTACATTTTATTTTTTTCTGGCGACTTAATCTGTTGAGTTCGATCTGAATTTTTTTAGATGGTTGTTAAAAGATTGTTTTTAAGTTTCTTTTAAATTATCGACAGAGACAACTAGTTGAAGGTGTTAAAGAATTTGATCAATATTTAATTATTGATGAAATTTCAGTTTATTAATTAATATTGATTTTTTGTTTAATTTGTTGTTTTCTAAATATTGTTATTTAGATTTTTTTTGTTTATATTTTTATTTTATTTTTATAGTTATATGTTTTTGATGCTGATGAAATAGGATTTGTAGAATATTTTATTTGTTTTTGTTCTGTATGTGTAATATAGTGATTGTTAAAATTTTGTTTTTATTGTATATTATGGTTTTGTTTAATTTATGTTTTGATATTTATGTGATATGTTGGTGTGTATTTTGGTTTTAGGTTGTGATTTTTTGATTTTGTTATTTTTTTTCAGCAGTATTGATGTTGATGGAATTTCGTATTTTGGTGTTTGTTTTATTATTATTTGTATTTTATTTTTAATTATTTATAATATTATGTTTTTAATGGTTATTATGTTTTTGTTATTTATTTGTGTTTGTGTTTTATGTGTTGTTGTTTTTTTCAAAAGGCCATCTAAAGATGGCCTATCATTTCTACTAAAGTAGAAATGAAATTAAATTAAATGAAATTATAATAAAAATCAGGTAAATTTTAAAATTCAATAAAATAACAATCCTTCCAAAAACATTCTCAATAGTGTAATACCGAAACCACATATACCAAAAAATCAGTTATTTTAAAAGACAAAATCATTCAACCAAATTTTTTTGATCATGATATCAAAATAAAAAATATTTCCAAAATTTTTCAATACAACTTGTTTTTAATTCAATTAAGTCTCTAAAATTCTCAAAAACAATTTCCAAAGTTCTAATTGAACTTAATGAGTTAATTAATAGAAGATGATCATTTTATTTACCATATATATACTTCAAAATAAACATAACTTTTCTTTCTTCCTATCTAAAAAAAAACTCTTGTGGAAATTATTGATATTTGGCAAATTATCTTTACATTTTTATCTCCAATTTTGATTTAAATTATAAATTCAAACTTCAATGGAAATATTTTCCAATTTGGGATCAAAAAATAATTTTTTTTTTTTATTTTTTTAATGAAAAATAAGAAAAGAAGAATTTTTTAGACAAATAACTAAAGCCCGAAAAATCTTATTAAGTAATGAAATAATGAAAAAATTAGAATAACATTAATTTTCTTGGCTATAAAAAAATGAAGATCATTTTCAAACCTTTGCTAATAAACAACTCTAACTTTCAAAGATCAATTGTCGATGAGTTTTGGATATTGGGTTCCATTAATGTTCAATTCTCTCACTAATTATAATAATTCTTGGAAATGGAGTTATGATTTATCTCTGTATTGTTTTTTTTTTGATTCTCCCATTATTTTTATGTTTTTTAGTTCCTTTGGTTCCTTTTAGCTAATTTGGGTTTTTTGGTTAATAGGTTTTTTTTTTTAGATGTTTTTTGTGTTTAATTTGAAAATTTTCTTTAGAAACTGATATTTCACAACCTTTAATGTCATTTTTTGAGATTACAGGAGAAATTATAAAAAAGTGCAGAAATCACAGAAATGACAGAAATAACAAAAATCAAACTCAAGAGTCTAGAAAGGAAGATAAACAGATAAATGTATTTTTTTCCTTCTTAGAACTCACGTAATCAAAAAATGATGAAGAGATTTACCAATCATCAATCTATCTTTAAATAATTTACAAGATAATTTTCAAAAGTAAAGATAAGAGTTTAAAAAAAATTAACTCTGTAGATCATCAAATTATTATTTTGTTTTGGTTGAGCTTATAGAATTTTTAACCAAAAAAAAAAAGTACAGACCATTTTCTCAGTAATATTTTTTAAAATGATTTTTTATAAAAATATTGACAAGAATCCAAAACAATAGGTAGATATATTAATTGTCAAAAAATTTTTTACTATTTGTTCAAACTTTATTTAAACCCCATTTCTATTTTAATAGTGATTTTGTATATTATTGAATATAAGGCTTTTTAAAAAAAGAGTAAAGTAGTGAAAAAAATACCGAGCATGAAAAAAATATCAGACAATTTTTTTTTGCTTGTCAGGTATTTTTTCCCTGCTATAAAAGATAAAATTATAAGAAAATAAATATTATTTTCTTATATTTTTTTGTTTATTTTTTATTCACAATATTTAATTTAGTTTTGGAGAGAGGATCTTTAATATTAATAACAAAAAAGAGAGAAAGAAATTGTTTAAATCACAATCAATACAAAAATGGAAGAAATTACATAAAATCGTATAAATCACAGAAATCGCACAAACCTTAGAAACCTTAGAAAGTACTAAAAAAAAATACCATTTCACTAAAATCAATTGAAAAGATAGAATTACCCAAGAAATTGCAGAAAAAAAACAATTTGTGATTTCAATTGTCAAGAAATTGAAAGTTTAACTCGATTTTTAGAATTCAAAAATCCATTAATTGGTTTAGACTGTTATTTCAAAATTTCTGTAATTTATTTTCTTTAGAAAAAAAAAATCATTTCATTTTTATTGAAAAATTACTAAAAAAAAACTATTTTATTCTTTTTTTGAGAGAAAGAAAAATAGATAAGGTAAAAAGTTTTCTCAGTTCAATTGTATTTTTGTTTTTTTGGTATAGATCATTATCAAAAATCCAGCAAAATCAAAAAATACAAAAAAAAATAGGTAAAATTTTAACAAAGTTAATCTATACATTGGTTAGTATTTTTTAAAAAGATTAAAGTACCTAAATTCATAAAAATAAACGGAAAATCACAATTATGATGAAAGATGATGTTTTTTTTTTTGAATAGAATAAGTAGAAGAAACAAAAATGAAAAAATTATTTACAAGATATAAATAAGAAGTGGTACTAGGAAGAAAAAATCTTGATTTTGATGGTTTTTGTTGATCGATTGTTCATTATCAATATAAAAATGATGACCATTTTGATGATGATGATGATGATGATGATGATGTTGTTGTTGTTGTTGTTGTTGTTGTTGTTGTTGTTGTTGTTCTTGTTACAATTGTTACAATACAACTACTGTTTTTGGTGTTTGATTGCTATTCATGATTTGAGATTATTCAAATCAGGGAGTGGATCATTTAAATGTGTGTTGTTTTGCTGATTTGGGTTCGACTTGTTATTTCTTCTTGGTATTGTTTTTGTTTCTAAGAATAAGATCCAGGTTGTTGTCATTGGATGATTTTGACAATAGTTAAATTGTTTGTGTTATTACTGTTGATTGGTATTTTTGTTTGCTTGTGCTATGACTGGAATTTCGTTTGTTGTTGTTTTTAGTTTTATTATCAAAAGCTTTGGGAATCGATTGGTGATGTCTATTACTGAAGTGTAAAAATTGGAAACACGTGATCGTTATAATTGTATGATTTCGTTTGAGTGATAAATTTAAATTGAGTTCCATTAGAGAAGTATTATTTTTTTTTTTTTTTTAATTCTGTTAAAAGGTTGAGGAATTGGATTGTTTGAATTTCAGTGTGATTACGACATTAAGTTTATAGTGATATCTTTTTTGATTTGAAGGAAGGATTTTTTTTTTTTGAATTCTGGATAAAATTACTCTTTTTTAATAATTTTAGTGATCTTTGGTTTTGTTGTTATTGTTTTTCACGATTATTGTTTGTAAAATATTATTTTTGAATGTGAAAAGAATTTAAAAAAAAATAATGATTTATTCTTGGATGAAGTCTGTGGATGGTTAAATTTGAAAATCAAGTTAAGGTTTGTGTTCTTTGATCGAGAATTTTTGAGGAATTTGTTGGATATTTTAACGGAAGATTGTTTTTGTTTTATTTTTCTAAAGTTGGTTTGGATATTGGATTTGTTGATTTTTTTTTATTTAATGTTGATTGGTTTAGTTTTCATATTTGTGAGTAAATTGAATATTTTGAAATTTATGGTATGGTTAGTGTGTATCTCTATGGTGTTAATTATAATCATTTTAAAAATATTTTGAATTATTTAACTGCAAGAATAAATTTTATAGAATTTGTATTTTGGATAATTTTATTGGTTATGTGTTTATTCTTGTTTATTGGTGGATTTGTTGATTTTGTTAATTTTAGTTTATTTTTATTATTTAAAGTGTTTAGATTTTTATGTTTTGATTTATGAGATTTTAAATTTAGTGTTGAATTTTGTGAATTGTTTTGAGAGTTAAAAAAATTTGTATATTTATAGTTTTGTTTTTAAAAAATTTTTTTAGGCCAATCTAAAGATGGATTTTCATTTCTACTAAAGTAGAAATGAGATTATTTTATGTTTACAATTAAAATCAAAGAATATAAAAATTTAGATCCTCTCTCAAATCTAAACATAGGAATCTAAAAAGAAAAATTTTTTTGAATTAATCCACTAATTTAAAATAAATTAAAAATAATCCAAAAAAAATAAACTTCAGATTATGATTGATAATGGGAAAAGAAATGAATCTGATAAAAACTATAAATTTACTAAAAAATATAAATCGGTGTGTCCAAGATGATGAAATGATGAAATGAAAAATTAGAACATAAAATTTTATTGCTAAATTTGTTCAAATTCCTCCAACAACAATTGTTGTAGATCGATGGATCAAATGTAAAGAGACAATCAACTCATTAAATGAGGATTTTTCAATTCAACAAACTTAAAAGTAATCCTCTAGTTTTAAATCAGAAAAAAAATTTTAAGGAAATCTAATGAAATAGATTACTTGAATGTAAAAAAAGGGTAATTAAAAACAAAACAATAATCACAATAAATGATTTTATATATATTTTTCTAAAATAAAAAATTATTTCTAAATTAAATGAAAATGAGCAAGTATAATACATTATTATTATTATTTCAATTATTTTACTTTATTTCGAAATTGTTTATATTTAGTTAACATATATATATATATATATATATATATATATATATATATATATTGTCAAGGAATGATGTCTGAATACTATAACGTACCTAACTGAAAACTTTCTTTCTTTTTGAAAAAAAAAAAAAAAAGCAAATAATATATTTACGCACCTAACATATTAGGTGCTATATTACCTACACCCCCAAACCCCCTGAAAGGGGTTTTTCTCCTACCCTACTTTATGATATTAGATGATTGAAATAATATTGATTCAAAATAAGAATTGGTTATTTTAAAAACAATTTTTTCAAATCTATAATCTAATCGACTTCTCAACTTTTTAAATTACAAACTTTAAACTTAAAATACAATCATACAAAATAAAATTCCAAATCAAAGTATAAATTTTGGATTAGAATAAAATGATTTCTGAGTGATTCAAAAAACAAAAAAAAATAAAAATTCTGATTTTGAATTTATTGTCACTAAATGTTAACAATTCTGTTGGTAATTCAAAATTTGATGTATGGTGTGTTTAAAAGAGAGCTTGGTAGTTGGTTTATCTCACAAATATGTATTCAGTGAGATCTAAGTAGGAAAAAATGTATTTTTTTTATAAGTAAATGTCAGAATTGATCTCTAATGTTTTTTGTGATTTATGTGATTTCTGTGATTTTTACAATTTCAGTGATTTCTATGATTTTTGAAATGTATGTGTTATCTCAAAATGCAAAAGAAGTATCGGAAAAATCGATTTTTTGAAAATTTGCTAACAACTGAAAATTCAAAACCGTTTGATCTTGTCGGAAATTACCTACTGTCTATTTTTTTAATGTGTATAAGTTAAGAAGAATTGGATTTTCAATTTTCAGGCAGAAGGTCAAAAATTTGCGAAAAATTGGAATTACTGGCATTTGAATTCTAACGATGAAAAATTTTCACTTGTTTTTCAAACATCTATTTCCAAAATAGAGCCACAACTACAACCCACAGCTTTGGTAACTCAAAGTAGTAAAGAAAAATCTGGTCAAGGAGGTGAAAATTTATTCCCATTTAGAATTCAAATACCAGTATTGGAATTATTGTTTATAGGTTCATTGTTATTCCCAAACAAATTCTATATTGAATAAAAACAAGGTAAAGTGTTGGGTATTGTATTAAATCCAACATAATCCTCATTTCACAACAAAAAATATCATAACTTTTATCAATCTTACATCCTATTCAAACTTTCTGAAAATTTAAAAAACACATTCAAACACTTTCCAAAGTCTTTAAAAGAGGAAATACTTTACAAAAGTCTCAAGGCTTTCTAAAAGTCACGAGATTTTTACTAGTGTTCCGAATAACAAAAAGATCATTTTCTCTCAATCTTCTTATGTAAACAATTCAATCTTTATTTT